>CAMZMU010000052.1:114852631-115080012 GCA_947311845.1 Poa pratensis
TATTTATTTTCATGAAAATTATGTACTATCTCCTATGCATCCATAATAAGTGTCACAGTTTTTAACTAACCCAATTTAAAACTGCTTTAGAACATACGAACTAACAGTGACGTAAACATCGGCAATATAGCCGACGGCGCGTCCGTGGCGGCCACGGAGCCAGCCAAACTTCGAGCGCCGTTGCCGGCTACAAAGCCTTTAGTGAAGCCTTAAGAGTTAAGACTGTTTGAGAGCAAACCCCACTTGTCACTGTGATCGTTCAAGGCTCGAAGCATGTATTTCTTAATAGGAAATATGTCCCCTCGCAAAACTTATCTTACTTGTAGTCCCTCTTAAAAATATTTCAAAATCTACTCTCTCTCCCCAGTTGGGGCCAAAAAGGATTGTGTGTGTGTGTGTGTGTGGTGGGGGGGGGGGGGGGGTAACACTGGTTTGGCGTCAAAGAGTACGATGCCAAAATTTACTGATCCATCCTCTTCGGTGTATCTTAAATTTGTGTCATAAGTATGTCAAAATGAACAGATTAAAATTACACACGACAATTTAGGACGCATTCAAGGTGAAAATGAAAACGTACGTTCCAACAGATTCTCCTCCTATGATAATAGCAAAATAAAATGAGTAAAAGTCCTAATTCAAAACCCTAGACGCCGACACAAGATTCAATCTCCCCCTCCCTTGCCTTCAGCCATAAATCTGTTCATGGGGGCTGGGGCAGATGTAAGAGGATTATCATCTCAAACCTGGTGTAAAAAGGTTTCTTTTGCTCTTTTTCGTGTCGTGGTGACACCGTTCGGACGGCGTTGTCTTAAATAGAAGTCGTCCACCTCCAATCACGTCTTGGTGAAGCTTAGATTGGCATTGCGGTGCATGCCGATGAGAAGTTTTTGTCCAGAATGATCTTTATGGACGACAAATTTGTTCTTATTGTTGTTTGTTATCGTGGATACATGAGCACCATCATCTTCAACAACCCTCTTCTTTCGAGCCTTTTGCGAGTAAAATCAAGAAATCTGATCTAATTTTTTTTAGGGAATCTGATCTAATTTTTTTTCTAGGGAATCTGATCTAACAATGTTAGTGTGGTTGTCTGCCTAGATCAGGGCGGTGCCCCGCCGACATGCTTGGCGTGATAGTGTGGTAGTCTACTATTGCGGCAGCTCAAATTATGCTTTAGAGGTCTTTGCAGGTACTTCAATGGGCCGAATTATTCGATGTCGCACACCACAAGTGAGAGCTATAGTGGCAGAACAATGTTGTGTTCGGAATTTTAGGCTTTTTTCACCGTGTATTTTCCCTTTTGTTCGTTAGGGTTTTTTTCTCCATGGGTTTAGTTAACACATTATCAGGCTGTAACTTTGCTCTCTTTATCTAAAATAAACATTTTAAAATTTTAGAGAAAAAAGGACAAGAACCTTGTCGCAATTATTTCTGCATAATATCACATTACTATGCATAACAACTGGGAGAACTTTACATTGAACTGAATAGTCCATATAAACTGGAAGTACACGTGCCTATGTATTATAGTAAAATATATCTCAGCGGTAGTATGACATACTAGTAGTAAAAACATGAATGAAACTGGGATCTCAGCGATAATCTCCTTGGTTCACGCGACTACTATCTTCCAGTTGTTTTCACTTTCATGACCAGCTTGTAGAAGTAATCTCTGAACCACAGTGGTGCGTAGTACAGGATTGTCAGAACGGCAGTGAACTGGCCATAAGCGAACCAGGCTGGAGGATTCTTCTTAAGAACCAATTTTACAACTCTCTTTGCAAGGTCTTCTGCTGGAACGCATCCAGCACCCTGGGATATCTCGGTCCTGGCTCGAAGTGATTTCTCATATGCTTTGTAGTACTTCCAGTCGTTTATTTCATCATACTTGTCTGCAGAGTTACTTCCTATATTTGACTTTGTGCCTCCTGGGGCAACAATCATGACATTTATGCCAAAATTTCGTAGTTCCACCCTGTAACAGCGCAACATCTACCAAGTTACGACTGCAGATATGAAGGATTGCATATTCATATAGCACAAAAGTGCTAAATGTACAAGAACATGGCATGGGAAAGTACAAATGAATTTTCTGAATAGTGTTGAAATGTTGCATTTGTTGCTATTTAGTTCTTAGTTATTACGCAAACAATCATCTCCCCATGATTAAACTATATTCTGATCCAAACACTAGTTATGAAGAAAGGTATGAATACATGTTAAACAATATAGACCAAAGGTATAGACACACTGAGCTGTTAGTGTTCTATATTTTACCCAAGTTAAATTCTAACTCAGAAAGCTTAATAAAGTAGGTACTGATTATTTAAAGAGAGAAAAAAGTTCTAAGCATACATAGAAAGTAGCACACACAAGTAAAAATCCACCCTTGGGCACATTCAGATGCTTTAAGTTTAATGGATAGCGCAAATCACTACAATACTAATCCTAGAATGCACAAACCTTAATGTATCTCTCAATGCATGAAGAGCAGCTTTTGATGCTGAATATGCACCAGCCCACGGTCCTGGAACCAAGGCTGTAATGCTTCCAACATTCACAATCGTACCCTCTCGTCTTTCCATCATGTGAGGCATGACAGCTTGAATCATCCTCATTGCTCCTGCAGGTGCAAAGATGGTAAGGTCATTTAGATGCCACACAAATGGGGACCAGGCAATAATCCAGATTTTTTTACTAGTTTCGAAAAGAAGACATTGCAAGCACGAACTATCTAGCCAAGTACAGGGGGGACAGAGGCACTAAAAAATCAGTAGCTCAATACTTCAAAAGTAAATATATGATGCAGTTATAAAGAAATTAATTAGTTAAATTCAGTTGGCATTGCCTGTTGTAAAGGTGAAGCTTTGAGATGAGAGATGGTGGTGAAGGTTAAGCTACCTGTTGGTCATGCTGATTCGTTTTGCCAATTACTTATGCAAATTGAGTTAAGACTTGTTCATAACAGATCTAATGACAGATATAACATTTGCGTGATCAAACGACATAGTTTCTGAACTCCGTAATTTCAGTTGCCTCCTCCTACCCTCCAGGCACCGCCATCGGCAGCACTGCTTCCAGGAAAAGCAATGCACTCCTCTTATCCTATTTGCTAAGCGGGGCTCTTTTATTACTGTGACAAAAGATGTTCTTCAAAACACAGACCTGATCACCACATCAGTGGCAGAGGATGCAGCATGTCCTGCTACACACTGCTAAATTATGCTCTCTTCACAATGTAAATCAAGTTGTGAGCATCATACACTGGATTTTGTTGTAATTTGGTCGCCATCGTAATGCACAAGCAGGCTACCCGAGGATCTTTTCATCCAATTGGTTATTAGATTATCTAAAATTCAGTGGACTGAGATTTAGAAAAGCTTAGTCGAATAAGCTACACACTGACAGCACACTACTGACTAGTTACTGTCGACTTGTTCAAGTGTTCTGCATAAATAGAAGCGCTCCCAGAAGGAACTTCACGTAGTATTTCCAATTGTGTATGTTCCCCTCATACAGAAAGAGACGGCCGTAGATACTGTAGATCGAAGAATCGAACGTTTTAGTTGCGTCTGAATCTTAACCGAAATCCATGATCCAAAATCTTTGGCGAACAGAATTACAAGGCGCGGAGCAAACAGCAAAGAACAATTAGCTAGCAAGAATAAGGCAATGACTTGGTAGCCTACCATAGACATTGGTGTCAAAGACCTGCTGGAATGAGTCCATCGGCACCTCGGCGAGCGGCGCGACGAGGTGGACCCCGGCGTTGTTGACGAGCACGTCGACGCGGCCGAACTCCCGCAGGGCGTCCGCGACGGCGCGGCGCGCGCTCTCGTCGGAGCGCACGTCGAACTCCAGCAGCAGGTACCGCGGGTCCTCCTCGAGCCCGCGCATGGACGCGCGCGACCGCGCCGTCGCCACGACCGCGCACCCCGCCGCCGCGAACGCGCGGGCCATGGCGTGCCCGATGCCCCCATCCGAGCACCCCGTCACCAGCACCACCGGCCGCCCCTCCCCTCCGGCTCCGGGCACCGACATCGCCGGGGATTTTTCTTGGCTCACGCCGTCAGGGTTCCTGTGTCTTCCTCGGCTTTTGGCTACCGCAGTCTGTTGGAGACTGTTGCTGTGCTGCGTCCGGATCTTGTGGATTTTATATTCGGGACAAATCATATAAATCTATACTACTATTAAAAGAGCAAACTTGTTGCCTATAGATACTTTAAATCTGGACAGTTCAATATCCGATCAAACAGCCCAGATTGTTCCAATATTTGACAACTCAACATTGTCTGTTTTGGACGGTTTTACCCTCCCACCAAACCACATAATGCAACCAAATTGCTACCGTACCTTTTCGTTTCTTTTGTTCTCTATCAGAAGGGACGTCCGTCGTCGGACCTATTAAAACTTTCCAATCCAAGGTGCCGCCGAGGTGGTTTAGCAGAACGGCGGCTATGATGTTGGCGCTGAGAGGACGAGCCGGAGCTGCAGGTCCCGATCCGAGTGGAGGCGGTCCATCGCGCCTCTGAGGTGGAGGGCTCTTTAGGTGCGGCTCCCGTCTCGCACGGACTCCCGTCCATGAACTCTGACCAGTGCTAGCTAAGTGAAGGCTCAAGGCGAAGGTGGCCGGACGGCCTCCATGTCGTCGCTGGCGGCAACTGCGGGAGCCCCTGGCAGAGCGTCGCCCTGAACCTGCCCAAGGCCAGCTGTGAGTCCCATACCTGCGACGCGGTAGGGGTCGGCGAGCTCCTGGTGGTTCCGTGGAGGAGACCTGGGCACCCGGCAGAGGAGGAGGTGCGAGGGGAGGCAGTGGGGACGTGGCCCGGCCGGCGTGGTGGGTGGCGGCAGAGCTGCGACGGAGGGCCTCCGCGGCGGCACGGGCGCGGCTCGGTGAGGCGCGCGCCGCCTCGAGGAGACCTACGGCAAGCGCCGCCGGCACAAGCGGGTCCACGAGACCCGCGCCCGCCTCCAGGAGCACGAGCAGCTCTCCGTCGGATCCGATCCCACCTCCTAGGCAGGCATGTAGGCTCCTACGCCTTTCGTGCTCCGATCGATTAAGCTTTCTCTCGGTGTGAAGTCTTCGGGATTAAGCGCTACTGATCAGAAGAACGATCGAACAATACCTGTGGTGTTTAACTACGCCCTCTTGATTCGTTGGTCTGCATGGGCAAGTAGATGGACGATGATGCCCTCTGCGGCAGGATGATCAGCTAGGTGCTATGCTACACGTCTACTTGATTGCTCTACCTTTTTTTTTCTAGGATTTGTAATACAGACACGGATGTTCCACTGAACACGATTGTTAGTAGCAGGAGCACTGTAACTGGAGCCGAAATCTTCAGGGGCTATTCCATGACAAAAGAAACAAGAATCTTCAGTGCACATTGCCCATATAAGTGTGCCAGTATTCAGATTCCGTCGAAATTCAGTTGGTCACAGTAACAACAACTCCCCCGGATGTCTGAATTTTACTGGCGAAACTAGATTACTGACCAGCACAACATCAACTCTGGATCGAACTTTCTCATATATGAAAAATAAAAAACAATTTAGTGTATGAAACTAATTTTTTTGTTTTAATAATATACATAATCCACTAAATATTCTTTGAATATGGATTTTATGGTATGTAGTCCTTCCTACAGTCAATAGAGAAGCGCGGCGCCATGGTTTTTGGGTGCAACCAGCTGGAATTGGTCGAGCGAGATTTATACAACCAATACAACTGGTGTTCTGAGCGGAGGATAACATATTGATGCAGAATCAATTCGTGTTATCTTTCTTCTTTAGATGGTTCATTCATGTTGCCACTTTGTGCTACCCATGATGTACTCTTTCTGTAATAAGATCCGAATATTAAATAAATTAATAAAGGCCATATACATCGTTTCGATGCAGAGGTTGGGGCTGCCTCTTTTCTGAAAGCAAAATGTACGTGAAAGGCATTCAATGTTTTCTTCTTTCCATTCTAAAATAAGAAATTGACCTAAACATATACATGTAATAGTTTTTCTATTTATGTCGATTAGTACATGTAAACATATAAATACATTAAAACTCATCTAAACTAAAAAAATAAAAATAGAGACGTGTGTTGCACGTGCACGTTCACTAGTCAGAGAGAAATCGGTCAAAATCAAAACTTTTCGAGGACTCGTTTTTATCTTCGTCTGATCAATACGTGTGCACGGAGGAGACCTTTGCGCATCCATGTAGTGCGGTTGAATGGTTTAATCGCGCGACGATCACTGCCACCCGATCGAAAACTACCTAAGGGTTTTGCGAAAACAAAACAAAAACAACTCCGTACGGACTCAAACCGAAATGATGAACTGATATATAGAGATCAAGCTGTAGTGATATGATGCGTTCTTAAGCTCGACAGGAACTTCTATGAGGGGAATTGTAGCGTCGTGTCATTAACCTTTTCTCTTATTTGGGCGAAGTTTTTTTTAGCTTAGGCCATCCACACTATGCATGTGGGAAGAGTAGTTCAAAGGTCCGCTTGAATTGATTCCACACATTTTTTTAGAAAAGGGAATTTTATTAATCACAGCCTCTGCATCGAGTGATGCACACAGCCGCATTATTACAAAGTTTGAGTGTATGGTATAAGGTTACATCTTAGAACCACAAAGATTGAGACAAGCCTCAATATAACAGCAAATGGGTGAAACACAACTACGAAAGTCGACTAATATGCTGTCACGTATGCCGGGAGAAAAACTCCTGTGCCACCCTCAAAAGTCTGGTGCATCCAGCCTCCATAAGCTCCCGCTGGTCCGAAGGCAACAGGAAAGCCCATAACTGGATCCAGTGCACCGCCATATGGATAACCTGTAAGACATGAAAAGTTTCTTTCTTGTTAAAAACAAGGTTGTTCCTACAATTCCAAATAGACCAACAAATAGCTAAAACGCCGATACGAATCCTAGCCTTGGTCTTATTATCCACCCCATTTAACCAATTCCCAAACATGTTTGAAACATTGGTGGGTGGAGGCATATTGTAAGTACAAAACACTACACGCCAAACAAGTTTTGCAAATGGGCAAGAGAGAAATAAGTGTTCTATGGATTCATCACACCCACAAAAGGCACAATGAGTGCTACCCTTCCAATTTCACTTAGCAAGATTATCCTTTGTGAGCAAGACCTTTCTATTAAGGAACCACATAATTTTTTTAATCTTAAGCGGAATCTTTAACTTCCATAAATAAGTCCGCAAAAATTTCGTATGACCGTTCATTAAATCTTCATACATGGATTTGACTGTGAACACACCATTGGTTGTAAGTTTCCAATGGAAAGAATCAGGAACATTATTCAAATTAATATCCGTTAACCTATGAACTAAATGAGACCACATGTCCCATTTATTTCCAGTAAGTGCCCTCCTGAAACTCATATTCATAGGAGGCGCATTATGTAACACATGATGGATCGATACATCTTTGTGTTGCACAATGTTATACAGGATAGGATATTGATTTTTCAGTGGAGATTTACCCAACCAAGTGTCCTCCCAGAACCTCGTGGTTTCTCTGTTACCGATTTTAAAATAGCCTCTTTCGAAGAAGCTCTCTTTTACCCTCATTAGACCCTTCCAAAAGGGCGAATCTGTGGGTTGTGCTTCCACTTGAGCTAACGACTTAGAAGAGAGGCATTTATTACGCAGCAGCTCCTGCCACACCCTTTCTTCATTTAAAAGTTTAAACAGCCACTTGCTGAGTAAACATTTATTCTTCAGCTCGAGCACCTCTACCCCTAGCCCGCCCTGGTCTTTAGGGCGACATATAATGTTCCATTTAGTTAATCTATATTTTCTTTTATTCTCATCACTCTGCCAAAAGAAACGTGATCTATAAAAGTCCAGTCTTTTCCTTACCCCCTTAGGTATTTCAAGAAAGGACAACATGAAAGCTAGTTAAGACCGCATTAATCAAAACTAAGCGATCACCATAGGAAAGCAATTTTCCTTTCCAGCACCCGAGTTTGCCATCGAAACGACTCCCAACGGGGGCCCATTCAGAATTCCGAAGTCTCCGATAATGGATCGGAATTCCAAGATATTTAAAGGGAAGAGACCCAGACTCACAACCGAAAATTTGTTTGTATTGTGTCTCCTCTTCTTTAGCCTTCCCAAAACAAAAATTTCACTCTTATGAAAATTTATTTTGAGACCCGACAATTGTTCAAAAATGTAGAGTATGAGTTTCATGTTTGCTGCCTTAGCTAGATCGTGTTCCATAAACAGAATTGTATCATCCGCATATTGTAGTATGGATAATCCCCCTCAACTAAATTCGGGATAAGACCTCCTATTTGGCCATCCTCCTTCGCCCTTGCGATAAGAATAGCCAACATATCTGCTACAATATTAAAAAGCATAGGAGACAACGGGTCTCCCTGTCTCAAGCCCTTCTTAGCTTGGAAATAATGACCGATGTCATCATTCACCCTTATACCAACACTTTCGCCCTTCACGAATTGCATAATCCAGTCGCACCATTGCTGTGCAAAACCTTTCATACGCAAAGCTTGTTGGAGGAAAGGCCATTTAACTTTGTCGTATGCCTTCTCGAAGTCAATTTTAAAGATGACACCATCCAGTTTCTTCCTATGAAGTTCATGAATAGTCTCATGCAGAACGACCACCCCTTCCAGAATGTGTCGTCCTGGCATAAACACCAATTGCGTTGGCCGAATCACCTTTTGCGCAATTTCGGTAATACGATTAGTACCTACTTTTGTGAAATTTTTGAAACTTACATTGAGAAGACATATCGGTCTATATTGCTGAATTTTTACCGCATTATCTTTTTTCGGAAGCAAGGTAATGATTCCACACATAGCACATCATCAGTTCAAAGGTTCTCACAACAAAAGCGGCTCAACGTTTGAGTTTACTTCTTCGCATCCAACAACGGGACATTCTCTTCTTTTCTATGTTGGCCAGGAAATCCATGTCTATGGTGTTGATGATGCATGCTTGTATTTGTAATTTTGTATAGATGCATGCTTTGTGTGATCTAGATAGAGAGAATTATCATTCAATAGTACACATAAGTTCATAGCTACACATGTCTGGTACTTATCCTAGGAAATAGGATAGCCTCACATATATTAAAAAAAATTAACCTCACGACACAAAGATTTCATTCACATCTCGCACAAGAGTGCATGTAATGCTGCTCGTTACCCTTCTTTGCTATAATTTGTACCTTATAGTTCGATATTTACTCTAGAAAATAGTGGTTTCAAACTTTTATCACCCACAAGCATGTGCACGGGATATATTCGACCAATATGGTTGTTAGCCTATTAAAAGGATTAGCAAAGCATAAGTATTTGTTGTAATTTTGGCTTTTGTTTGTGAGTTTGAAAAAAAAATCATATGAGCCGTTGGAAAAGTTATTCACGAGATTCAAAAAAGGTCACTTAGTATGAAATAAAAAACATACTCCCTCCGTTCCAAATTATAAGGCGCATTACTTTTATGCTGGTCTTTGATGTTCAACTTTGACCAATAATATCAACTAAATTATATGGAATGAAAATATATAAATGATAACCTTGGATTCGTCTTGCGAAATTCTTTCAATTTCATATATCAATATACTAATTTTATGCACATATGGTAAGTACAAAGTTTGGTCAAACTTGTACACCGTTGACCAGTGAAATTTAAGTACGCCTTATAATTTGGGATAGAGGGAGTATAGTTTTAAAATAAAAAAACAAAATGGAATAACATGAACGAAAACACCAGAAAAATTAGGAAAGACAAAACTGAAAAGGAAAACAAAAACGTAAACAAACAAAAAAAAGGAGAGAAGGTGAACGTCTTACTTGGGCGGTTGGGCCGGCCTTCCATGCTACCGCGCCATAACAAACACGTTAAGCGTCAAATAGAATAACCTGTTTCCGGATCGATTGGTTATCCGTATTTTTATCGGGAGGGCCCTCATATGTGGGAGCTTGGGGCTAGGCCCGTTAAAGCTCAGCAGAGAATTATTTATGTGCAATACAATTAGGACTTAGGAGTCGGAGAGTCCGATATAGAGATTTTTTCACCGTAATCGAATCACTATACGGAGTGTGGAGTCGGCCTCGAAGAGTCGATAAAGTCCATCAATATATACCACCAGCAGCAGCCCCCACAACGGCTCACGTACGTAAAGAAGTACTGTACTACCTTAATTCCCTCAGGAAAGTGAAAAAAAGATCGTAATTAACATACCGAGATGGACCATCATCGGCCGGAGAAACGCCGCAGGATCACACCGCCACCTCCGGCCGCTGACGTCGCCCTCCTCCCCGACGACCTGCTTTTCATGGAAGTCCTGGTTCGGCTCCCCGTGAAGCTCCTCGTGCGCTTCAAATGCGTCTGCCGCTCCTGGCGCGCCCGGATGGAGGAAGACGGCGCCTTCATCCGTCGCCACCGCGACTTCTCACGGGGGAGCCCGCCGTCCATGCTCGTCATCGCCCGCAAGACTGCCTTCGAGTACGAGGGACATGGAGAGCTCTCCGAGGACATCGCCTTCTACCACCTGCCTCCCGGGCAGACCCCCGGCGATTTCGAGGCCAAGGCGGCGGAGTCGCTGCTCGAGAAGGCTGGGTGCGCACCGGAAGCGGGAGACATCACGGACGTGGTCCTCGCCACGCACTGCGACGGCCTGGTCGCCGTCGCGACCTCCACGAACCAGGTACACGTGTGCAACCCGGCCACCAAGGAGCTCGTCGCGCTGCCGCTCGGTACCCCGGACGTGTACCGCGATGAGCAGAAGCATCCGTCGGCGGCGATCGGCTTCGACCGCTGGCGCGACCAGTACGTCGTGGTCAGGTACTTCTACCGGCGTTGGTGCTACGACAAGTCCAGCTGCACGCTGGACTACGACATCGGGCACGAGGTTTTCACGCTCGGGGGCGACTCTTCTTGGGAGCTCACCGCCGACCCGCCGCACGCCATCAGCGGCACGCCACCGGCATGCACCGGAGACACCTTCTACTGGGCTAGCCACGGCGCGGAAGATCCTCGGCCAAGCTCTCTGATGCGGTTTAGCCTGCGGGACCGGACGTTCGGCCTAGTGCCATGCCCTCCTGAATTCGAGTACGAGCCCGCCCTCGACCATCTGGCGGAGCTAGACGGCAAGCTGTGCTACGTCAACAACGGGGCCGCGTTGACGACCTTCGACGTGTGGCAGCTCGCGGAGGGCGACGAGACACGACCAGCCCAGTGGTCTCTGCGCTGCCGGATCGATCCAGACTACGACGAGGTCTTCGGGTGCTACGGCTTCCTGCCGCTTTGGGCCGCCGGAGGTGGGATGCTGGTGAGGGTGTCCGACAATGACGAGAAGCTGTACTGGTGCAAGGAGTATGGTACCAAGGAAGTGGCGGACCTGGCAGAGTATGACGATTTGGAGCAGTACGACCCTATCTGCTATGTTCACCACGTCGTCCCATACAGGGGAAGCCTCCTCTCCGTCAGGAAGTGTAAGGCGTTAACACGCTGAACGATATGGCTTTTGCTAACTCGCTCGGAAGTTTTCATGATTTTGATTGATCGATCGGTGTGCGTGATTGTTCACGTACGTACATACACGATTCTCTCGGCCCGTTTACGCTTGGATCGTGGCCTGTTTGGTGCTTGTATTTTTTCTCCTCTCGTTTTTTTTTGCCTTTTTTGTGAGCCTTTTTCTTTCCTGGTTTGACTGGGCTTTTTGTGTTTGGGATTTTAATATTAGACAGGTCAGAGACTTGTAAACTGCCTTGGTTTTTTGCTGTTTTTTTTGTTCTCTTCGTATGTTTGATTTTTTCTTTCGCAAGATCACTAGAGATGAATCGTTTCGTATGTTAATGCACATCATAGCATACAATTATATGCAATTTGTACAAATAGCATATTTGTAAAAATAACATAGTTAAACGTGCAATTAGCCTATTACACATTCCCATTTTTAGCGTGCAATTGCACATGTTTTTTTTTCATGTAATTTCACATTATTACTGTTTACCGTGCAATTACGCATTATCTTATATTTTAGCATGCAATTGCACATGATTCAATTTTCTACTGTGTAATACCATGTGTAATTACACATGTTTTTTTGTTTTGCGTGTAATTACACATGATTAGTGTTTAGCGTGTAATTACACATTATCTTATATTTTAGTGTGCAATTGCGCATGATTCAATTTTCTAGTGTGTAGTTGCACTCTTGTGTAATTACACACGTTTTTTGTTTAGCATGTAATTACACATGATTAGTGGTTAGCGTGCAATTATACATTATGTTATATTTTATCGTGCAATTGCACGTGATTCAATTTTCTAGTGTGTAATTGCACTTGTGTGTAATACCTTGTGTAATTACACATGTCTTTTTTGCGTGTAATTACACATGATTAGTGTTTAGCATGCAATTACACATTATCTTACATTATTGGCGTGCAATTGCACATGATTCAATTTCCTAGCGTGTAATTAATTGCACTCGTGTGTAATACCTTGTGTAATTACACATGTTTTATGTTTTGCGTGTAATTACACATGATTATTGTTTAGCGTGCAATTGCACACAATTTTATATTTTAGCTTGCAATTGCACATTATCTTACTTCCTCTGTTTCATATTAGATGATTTTCTTTTATCTACATATGGATGTATCTATACATGTAACAAGTCAAGATACATCCACTTTTAGACAAATATAAGAATTTAGAACGAAAAGAGTATATTTTTAACGTGCATTTTCATCTTACACAAAGACTCCATTCACATCTTACACAAGACTCCATTCACATCTTACACAAGACTACATGTAATGCTGCTCGTGACCCTTCTTTTCACGTTTATATTTTGTACCTTACAATCTGAAATTCAAATTAGTTCTCGAGCTCATATACTCCTGGTATAATAAATAAATTAAAAAATAGTAAACCATTTTAGAAAATTGTGAAAACAATTGGAGACGAACATAGACAAATGTTGCCCTCCGTTCGGAAAAGAATGTCACAAAAATGAGCTACGAGTAAATATGTATAAAATTTCGTGATGAAATGACATATGGCATGTTTTGTGCAAAAAAAGATAAATCAATGGTGATGGGATTTCCAAAATATGTTTTTAGGGCAACGATTTTGTTATTTTTGCACATAGCACCACACATGTTATTTTGAAACTTGGCACGTATTTAGTAAACGTATATATGCTCGTCACGAGAAAAATCAGAATTTTTTGAATTGTTTTATCATTTTTCTATTCTAGCAGGAGCATAGGAGCTCAGGAGCCAAAACCCTTCCTACCTTACAGTTCAGTTTATTCCTTTTGAAGCAACATTTATTTACATGTTGGAGCAATAGTTTTGATAATGAAATGTTTGGAAACTCAAGGTCAATGGAACGTGGTAAATATTAGTACAAGAAGCTGACTCGTGGGACCATTACATTTTTATTTTATAAAAACTCTCTGATGACAAAAATACTTACGAAAACACCCTCATCATATTTGTATCCTCTTTAATCTCCTCCGCCTTCGAATGTATTGCAGTTAGTTTTGTCCCTTTATTTTTTTGAAAGAAGGCGAAAGTTTCACGCGGTCGATAATACATTTTTAAGTACTTTTGACACATTCGATAATAAATTGTTTGGAAACTTAAGGTCAAGGGTAGATTAATAACCACCTAGTACCCCGTGGATCCACGCGGGTAAGCACCTCTGGTACCATACCCAGCGACTCCGCCCAACTAAAAGAAACCATCACGAAACACAAGAACCAACACTTGTAAGACTTATCGACAAAATTTGGCACCGAAAAGCTCTAGATTAGCGGTAACTAAAATAACGCATACAAACAAGTCATACAATTGTCAAAATAAAACAATCTATAAATTAATTTGATGTGCTGTTTTTTTTTTTGTAGAAAACGGCCGATCAAGACAAAATTTGGACCCGGGCGCACTGAGGCAAAAATTGGGCATCCGACACGTTCATATTAATTTAATTTATACATTACAATTTTATACTTATTTGTTTAGCATGCAACAATATATAATGTTGTAATATATATTTTTTTGGTATTTTTTACCGCAGAAAATTGAAATGTTAGCTTTAGCATTCTTTTATATAGCCAGAAGTTATAGAGTTGAAAAATAAATTTGTATTGTGCTAAATGTAAACTATACTATTTTGTAGTATATTTTTTCTTCACGATCAGTTTTACATAGCCTGCATAAACTATATAGTGTATGCATATTTTTGTAGGATATCTAAGAACATTTTTTTTAAGTATCTTATAAGGGTTTTGGTATACGAGTAGCTAAGCATGCATATTTATGAAACTTCCAGAGTATCTCTACATATATAATCTTCCTAGAATCCTTGCCCTCTCCTTACTTCTCATGTCCTCCAATAGGATAGTGACACCACACCACACGATGGACCAACACATATCCCACTTTATAGTTCACACCTATATAAAAACATTGTTGGATACATACACACCACTTTATAGTTCACACGTAAATTTTTTTTTTGATACATACACATGTTTTGAATATAATTGTCAAACACCACTTTACAATTCACAGTTCACTCCCGTAAAAAATAAATTGTTGGATACATACACTGTTTTGAATATATTTGTCAAATTTTTGGTGAAAAATTGGTATTTTCAGCTACACAAAAAAGAAATTTATGGCGTGACAAAGAAAAATAGCTCCATTTCTCACTCAATGTGAAAAAGAAAAATAGCTCCATTTTCCACTCAAATTTCTCTTTTTTTGTGTAACCTAAAATAAAATATTGTTTTTACAAACTTATAGACCACCTATACATTAGTTGTATACTTTATTTGCCATATCTAAAATAGCAAAATAGTGGGGTGCCATGGTGGGTAGCGGCGCACCCCAAACTAGCCATTGGATCAGCCATGTAGAGATAAAGGGAGCACCAAAATTTAACAGCTGCAGTAACGCCGTTCACCCATGTCACCATGTGTATATGACAATCCACTGACCTACGGGACCAGACGGCATTTGAAAGTGCAAAACCCACGTCATTTTCTCCTCCCGCATCCAGCCTCCCCGAGATCCCCACCCTCCTCCCTCCACCTCCAGCCTACTCCGCCCTACTCTCCAGCCTCCGGCCTCCACCTCCGACCTCCGGCGGGGAGGGAGGCGTGCGTCCGGCGAGCAGCGGCGGGGAGGACTGTACATCACGTTTGCCGACCTCCGGCGATCTCTGGGAAACAAGATCCACCGCCGGGAGGACAATATCTGGCCCTGTTCGGAGCGTGGAGGACAAGATCCAATTTTTTCGTTCATCCTGCCATCAGATGCGGAGGTTTTTTGTTCATAAAATCCTCTAGATTTTTTGTTCATAAAATCCTCCTGGTTTTGCTGCCCCGTTTTTTGTCATTAAAACAGTGCGATCCAGATCCAAAAAATGGATTTGTTTTTTGCATTGGATAGACCCGGGGCTTTCTGTATTCTTTGAATCTCGAGTGACATGCTTCTTTTGGTTCTTGGATCCAAAAGTCTTATTTTATTCGTGAGCATGAATTTATTTTGCATGATGCGAACAATGGAAATACCCTACGTTTTATTTGTCCGATTGTGAATCATATAGGCTGGTTTTCAACTTTTGATATGTGATGTGTTCAGGTCCGGGAATCAATGAACTAATATTGTTTCTGCAAAGGAGATGTTGTATATCTGGCTTTTTGGATTCCGAAAAATATGTACAGCTCGAGTTTTACATTTCGTAGATTGGTCCAAAAACGAGGCCGAACTCGAGAATCGACGAGAAGGCCAGCAGCTCTAGATCTACATGGTGGATTTCATCTTGTTTATTACGCACAATTATCAAGTTCGAGATCTATATCAAGCTCATAAAACTAAAATATAGTATTATTCTGGACGAATTTATTTTTGTTAACTAAAATATTTATTTCTGGCACTAATTTTGGCTGTGGACCTACTTTGAAAAAATTGAACATGGACACAAAATGGCGCAGAATGGAATTTATTGTTGTGGAAAAAAAAATTGTGGCATTAATTTGCCTATGGACACACGTTGAAAAAATTAACCACGAACACAAAATTGGCGTAAAATGGAATTATTTTGGTTCCTAAACTATTTATTTATATAGCATTAATTTGACTGCGGATACACCACGAAATGTTATGGTGAGTGGGACCCACACCCATCCAGCCACCACTTCTGATTTCACCGTGAAGATTTCCATATTGACATGTTATATGGATGTGGCCAGCTAGCACATGCAAATGCAAGTGTTAAAAACTTCAGGGTGATTTGCCCCCGTTGCATGCACAACCGCATATCCCTGTGCATAGATTTATCAAGGGAGCACTTGTCTACTATATCCAACGGTGGACACACCATGCACTGCTACCCCCATGGCACCAAATCCGCGTCGATCTAAAATATGGATATATCGTTTCGATATTTATAAAAATAGAAGATAAAGTGAGTTTAAAGCTCTCTCCGTTATCCTCTCAACCACTAGCGCCTACCATAGCATCGCCCAACCTATGCGCGACACCATTTCTCTCCATCCGATTTCCTCGAGCCATATTCTACGAAAAGTAGTCGCTAAATTTTACTGTCTCTCCACACACACCTTTGGCTCCGTCAAGCCCCTATGAATACAGGGCACCTCTCCCCCAGATGTCGTGTCTCAAGTCTATTCTCTACTTGCATGTCACGTGCGCTCCACGTCGCTGCATATTCTGGTGGTCACACAACGCTAGTGTGATGGAAGACTTCCTATATCTCTCGCAGTAGTTGCATGTGAATACCCATGTCATCTCTGGCATCGACCGCCGATGCCACTAATGTTGTTAGTGGTGCTCGACTCGGTGGTGGTGGAAGCTGTGGTAATACGTGAAAGGGGGTGGAAGGATGAGTTAGACACATCGTTTTTTGATGCCACCTAAATAATCAAAGATGTTGTGTGTAATATGTAAACGTTTTTCTTTATGTTTACTTATCTCTCACTTATTAAGAGAACAAAGACATATTATGTAAGCAACTTTTTGTGTTGGTAGATTGTTGGATGCATACACTGAAAATGACCTATGCGTGTCTAGCCTCCGTTGCAGTAATTGGAGTGCAGAAAAGTCACGACTCATGAGTGTGAAATGATAAAATATCATGTCTTGTTAAACGTTTGGCGAACATGACAAAATAGAGATGAACATTACATCACTTAGATATATATTCTAAAAATAGTGGTATTCATGCCATTTAAATCGTTTAAAGTATCACTTTGCTCTAATTTTGGTGCACTATTTAGTATCTGGTGGTGGAATTATGCTTATGTTTACATAATATCGATTGTACTCGGTCCAATTGATGTAAGTTTTTGGGACATATTTATGGCAACTATTACTGATTTTGGAATAATTACTGTCAGCAAAGTCTACTTGATTTCATTACAATAAATCTATAACCTTGAGGTCTTGATGGTCAATAAAGTCTTGCTAATCTATGTCTTGACTTTGCAATGTTCATTATATATGTCATACATTGTTTACAGATTATCGGAAGTTTGTTCAATTATTTTGTGAAAATCTTCATAGAACCATGTACATAATTTAATTTTAGTGACATTTCATAATTATGGACGCATCCTGATCGTCAAACTAAATATTTGAGAGCTTAACCTTTCTAGGGGGAGGAGGTCACCTTTTCTCTTTGTTGAGCGGTGTATTTCTGATGTTGCTGCAACTAATCTAATTATGTTTCCTTCTCTGATTCTTTATACTTACGTGAGAAGATCTAAATTATCGTGTTGTAAAAGAGTGAGCCACTGGTACTATTTTTACCGGTACTATTTTCACTGATATATACATATATATGTTTCGCTAAAAAAATACTTATTTATCATCGGTTGTATTAGAACTTAGAACGGATGCGGCAACGCGTGTCTTGTCCTTCTAGTATAGTGAACATTGGCAGGCCCTACCGCCTCCGGCAGTGAAGACAGGTGCCACGCGTCACTTGCCGGGCCTGCCACCATGGTTGATTTGTCATTTTGACTAACATGTGGTTTTTTTTTTCTCACTCACTCAAGTAGTCTGTTATGCCAAAAAAAATCGCTGAAACACTGGTATTTATTGAGCGCACAGAGTGAGGTGATGCTATTTTTATTTCAAACCATGAACTAATACAAGAATCGCGCGTGTAGCTTAACCTGCTGACAAACCACCGTGGTCCGTCGTATGATTCCAGTTCAGTAGCCGGCCGGAACGCCGCCTTTCCTCGGGTCGCTCACGGCGGTCAGATCCCCGCGGCTCTCCACATTGTGCACCACGAGCTGGCTTATGGTTCCTCCGGCAAGCGGCCTCAGGACGTGGCCTTTCTTCAGCAGGTCGGCTCTCGTCGCCGCGTCCAGCAAGAACCGGTCGCCGGTCACCGTCGTCCAGTTCTCGTACTGAACCACGTTCGGGATCAGCTGGTGATAAACCCGCGGAGCCATGACGGAGGACAACGGGTCCATGTTCTTAGCGAAGTGGTTGAGGAACACCTCGATTGTCCCGGCAGGGATCATGCTCCCACCGCTGGCACCCACTGCAGCCTTCAATTTCCCATCCTACGATGGAGATGGATACATGACAACAGAAGAACAATCAGAATCCTTCACCGACATTAGGCTCCAACTTCCTCAGAGAATTCACATTAATAATCTCTACTATATAATATTGTTAACGGTGTCCGGTACGTCGTCGTTGTTTTTCACTTAACCCCCTGAGAAATCCTGAAAACAACCCGCAGTACTTATCCTCTATCTCCCGTACAAAAAAATCCAATCGACCTCGAGGCCGGTGGAGGGAGGCGATGAGCCGGGGTAGCCGGCGTGCAGCGGAAAGCCGCCGGGAGCAGGAGTTGAGCAGTATCGGATCCTCGCCGCCATGCGCCGGAGCAGGACCCTGCACTCTGCCGCCGTCCCGTACAAAAAAATCCAATCGACCTCGGGTTCCCCGTCGGGCTCCTCCGTGCACCCCCGTCGAGGAGCAGGTTCCGTCTTCGCTTCCGTCACCACGCGCGGACGCCAGTCCTCCTTCCTCAGGTAGGTCACTGCCCGCGTTTCCTTCCGCCGGTGGAAGGATCCCGTCCCATATGGGCGCTTCGTCCCGGCTGCTGCAGACCTGCTCGCCTTGACTACTCTGTACTTCCTCCGTGAGGAACAGTTATACTGGTGGCTGCAAGGATGGGGGTGATAGAATAGGCTGGGGATAGAGACGTGAGGAGCAACGGCGGCGTGCAGGAAGGTGGAGCAAGGAAGAGGAGACGTGGAGGGGAGGTGGGGCAGCGACGAAGAGATGGAGGAGGATGGCGGCTGCTTTGCTGCTGCCCCCCAGCAGCCCAAGACCTTGCCATGGCCGATCTTCTCTCGTTCAGGAAACTCTTTATTTTCTTCAAAAAATGGAACCCCCATGATCTCCTGATCATGTCCATACCACCGGTCGCCCTTGGCGAGCCCCCAGCCCCCGAGGACGAAGCAATCCTCGAATTAGTTCTGAACCTGAACTAAATTCTATGTTTCGTTCTGAACCTGAACATGTCGTTCAGTGTTAAGTGTTAAGTGTTAAGCCTACTTCAATTAGATGCGTAGCTGACATTTGCTCATCACGGAACAACGGTATTGGATCAATTGTTAAACAGTGAGGCTGTCCACTAGATGCTCGAGGCCCTGGATCTCTCTGCGAAGTAGATAAAGTTGCAAAAGGAAGTCGTATATATGTGCTAGAGGCGTTACACAGTTTTCTGGGTCGTACATTCACCAGGGAGAAAGAAACTAAACAAACTTACCATACAAAAACCTGTACGTACAGATAACACTTTTCTATCTACTAATCATGCATCAGAGTTTATACACCAATTTTGTACCGTTCATTAACGGGCTGATTTTTAAATGTAGCTGCATTTTTCATGAGAATGTGTAACCTCTTATAGCTGTCATTGTCGCAACTTGCGACTTAAGTTGATGTGAGTCTGCTTTATGCAGACATTTTCAAGATATTGCTCCACCTGTTGAGCAAAAGTTATATGATATTTGCGGTCTAGATAGATTAGACTCCCTGATTCGAACAAACATTTGTCAAAAAAGTCATTGATAGTTTTTTAATTGTAGATTAAAATTTCCAGGCCAACTAAGTGAACGAGATAGGAAAACTACAAGTATAAGCTGCTTGAGAACACTTTGACCTGATCACTGAGATACTGAGTCGATATTCTATGAATCAACATACTATTCGTAGGCTTTCAAGGTAAACACGGCCAATAGAAGCAAGATGGTTCATTGACTATTTATAATTTTATTTATGTGAATTATTCTGATGTATGGAGATTATGTTTTATCAAATGTTTGTGTGTTTTAGATAAATAAATGTCACTCCTAATTTTAGAATTCGAACCCGTTGCAACGCACGGGCATTCAACTAGTCAATAGTACTACTGCTAACCTTCACAGCGATGGTTGTGCACATGGAAGAGAGAGGGCGTTTCAGAGGGGCGACGAAGTTGTTTGGAGCAGGCGGCGGAGAGTCGGCAGAGGTGTTGGCCGGCATGGAGAAGTCATCCATCTCGTTGTTGAGCAGAACGCCTGTGCTTGGAGAAAGGATCAGGGATCCGAAGTAGGCGTTGACGGTGCTCGTCATTGACACCGCGTTTCTCTCGCGGTCGACAATGGATAGGTGGCTGGTCCCATGATCCTGAAGGATGTTCCACCTGCAAAACGCAAGTTCGTCAGGCCGGAATCAAATGAAAGCTAAAGATGAATCTGCATAGCATCCTTGCCATTATGGTTTTAGAAAAAAACAAATGCTACGGAGGAGCAGACAAAGGAGGAGAGAAAAATAAAAAATGTGACAAAATTACAAGGAAATAATAGTAGAAATAAATATTTCAAGCATGAAAACAACTTTTTTGTTTTCAAGACTTCCAATGTATTAATGAAATGCAGTTGTTTCCTGAAAAAGACAGTAACACGTCCATGGTTTATTGGTGGTAGTTCATTTGGTAAAACTGGTTTTTTTTAAACGAATTTATTTACCTTCCACCATAATGTTTAGGGGAAAATGTCATATTATCATAAATTGTCCTCTTCAGCTCAGCAGCAAACTTGGGAGAGAGCATATCAGAGACAACCTCACTAACATCAACAAAGTCAGGATCTCCAAGATTCATCTTTACTGCCATGTAATGCTTCAAGGATTCGATAAGTCGATGAATTCCAAGAGAGCCAGAAATACCAGAAATTCCATACTGAGCAAGGATGTTCAGGACCTGTCAATTAAGTAAAAGAGGGTATCAGGATAATAACATGCACGCCCATCAAAATGTTTGTTTTGATTTCAAAAGCATGATAACCCCACCTGGCCTTAATGCAACTCTTGTGCTTATCTCTTTTTTTTTAACACTGGAAGTGATCTAGTTTGCTGTTTAAATATCTTGTTGAAGCATATGACATTTCCTAGTTGGGTCTTTTCGGTGAAGCAACAGACAGCTGGTTGACTATTCAAAAAAGGAAATAGCTGGATCTTGGTCTAATATTATACTAAGAAAAATGCATCAAATTTCAAGCACTGAAATTGCTACTGCATAAATAACAGTAAGAAAAATGTCAGTACACAGAAAACTCACCAGCATGAGCCGGCACCACCAGCAGAAGGAGGAGGCATGCTGAGTACAGTAAGCCCCATGACACTCTCAGACAGCGGCCGCCGCACCTTAACCTGATACTTCTTCAGATCATCACTCGTTATGATCCCTCCAACCTCCTTCACGTCCTTCACCAGCTGATCCGCCACCGATCCCCTGTAGAACGCGTCCGGCCCTCCCATGGCGACGGCCTGGAGCGTCCTCGCGAGCGCGACATTGCGGCACAGGTCGTTTACCTTGAGGATATCACCGTTCGGGGCGTACACGGCTCGTATCCCGGCGTTGGCGAGGATGCCGTCCCTGGTTGCTTCCATCTGCATCCGCAGGTACGGGGATATCCTGAACTCCAGCGCGAGCTTCGCGGCTGGCATCACCAGGCTCTTCCATGGGAGCTTGCCGTGGTGCCTCCAAGCCACGTAGAGGCCCGCGATTTCCCCCGGGACTCCGATGGAGAGAGCGCCCCTTGCTTTCAGCGTCTCGTTTGCCTCCGTACATGTCCTGAATACACAATTGAGATCTCTATGGTTCATAGTTCGTAAATACATCAACGATACATGTAACGTAAATTGTTAAAACTATGAATCAAATGAAAGATGTGACATCAAAATGTCACGCCGAAAATGACCGACTGTAATAAACAGGATGCAATAACACCTGAGAATATGATGTTGCAATGGCAAGAGATTTTCAGTGTCACTTAGTTTAGAAGATCAGCTCATCTGGCGTTATGAAACGAATGACATCTTTTTTTTTTAGTTTTAAATCAGTCGATCCTGCCGTCTGATTAAAAGAGCTAAAATTACATAGTCATTGCCGAAGCAAAGGTGGTGCCGGTTACAAAAGAATAAATAAAAAAATTATTCTCAAAATCCATCTATGATTTAGTGAGTTTTAGAGGGGTTCAACCTATCCATCTTCATGTGCAAGAGTTGCAGATTTTCAGATTAGAATTGTAGATTTTACATCTCTTGCTTCCAAATGTATATGTAATAAAAAGTTTATGCACTTTAATGTTGTCTCCTTTGCCATTTTGTGGAGTGTGTGAAACAATAGAAATAACAAACTGTTTAACAGAAAATCTAAAATGAAGTAGGTATGGAGTTTTTTCTGTCCTATCTAAGGATTAACATGCAAAAGGCAACAATATATGGTCATACACATCGCATAGAGGCCGAGACACTAACTTTTTCGCATAGTTAGAAATAGTTGAGCATGTTGCCGCTAAATAAATTCATGTACAGTTTTTATTATAGCCCCATTTAACTCCGATTTAGCCCGATATAACTCTTTTTGAGAGTTGGCGCTAGTTGCTATAGCCGCTATTTAAAGCATTGCCTTTGCGAAGAAAAAACTTGGGTTAATCAAGAACCGGGCATATCCGGCATATCATAGTCTCATAGAAAGAAGAAACTAATTTATTTCATTTAGCTAGCACACTTGCTTTCTCAGTTATAGCTTTAACAAGGCTGGATAGCATTGTTGCGTTGTGTTGACTTGTTCCTGGTAGGTAGAATGTGGCGATCAAGTACAGCAAGCTAGCCACAGGCATGCGGACATGTTCCCTTTATATTGCTGAACTGACAAAAGAGTAGGAGTCTTACTGTCCTAGTCATGGCGCTGAACGGGACATGGTTGTTCGCATCGTAGCATCAGTTTCTACGCCGGCCGGCCGAACGCGGATTCGTTTTTGCTATCGCCAAAGCACGCACCGATGCGAGTGGGCGCGCGATAGCGTGGAACGCTTCCTTTTTCTAGCGGTCAAGATAGGCATGCAGGCGGACGTCCGCTACAACCAAAATATTTGTCCGTCACGTTCCATGTTTAATAGATTTGCTTAACAGTTTGCTTAGCATGTCGCTCGTGATCAACTAGCAGAAGTGACTGACGGACGTCCGTCCAGTCCGCCGGACTGTCCACTTGCATGCCTAGGTCAAGACGAGATAGAGAGCAGAGACAAGGACGCCCGGGCACTCAACATGGCGCGCCACTATCTAGCTTAATCTACACGCGTATGTTTCCCAGAAATCAACGTCTGTTGGCGTTCATATGCCTACATTGAACAATGCTACTACAAGGGCCGGACGACTTCCTCTCAGGTCTAAGCTCTCCCATCATATGCCCTGTCCATGGTGTTTGCCAGTTGTAACGGTATCTAGAAAGGCACACCAACCATGTGAGTAAACTACCTAATTTTAATACTGACGATATTTTCAAAAAAGAAGCTAACATTGGCAAAGACAAGATGAGAAGATGTCCAAAGTTTTTTTCTGATTCGGTGAGGCCCGATCATCTTGGTTAAGAAGGTATAAGACCTTGTAAATTTGCATGGTATATACTCCGTAGCTGATTACTAGTAAGTCACTGGTAGATAGAACGTCTTCGTCACTCCTAGATTATGTGATTGAACGGAATAAAGTAAGCGAAGACGCAAGCTTACGTGAGTCTTTGGTTGGAAGACTACTGTAAAAAGAGACGACTCTTCCGATCACTCAACTGACCTTTGTGGCGGCAAGCGGCGCGGTCTCGCGGGAATCGTACACGACGGCCGTGCCGTTGGCGAGCCTGACGAGCATGAACGCGCCCCCGCCGACGCCGCTGGACGCGGGGCTGACGACGCCCAGGCACAGCGACGACACCACGGCCGCGTCCACGGCGTTGCCACCGCTTCGGAGCGCGTCACGCCCGATGATCGAGCACCGCTCGTCGTCCGCCGCCACGGCGCCGTGCGGCGAGGTCACGACCTCCCTGCGCCCGGCCGCCGCTCCGGCTGCGAGGAAGAGCAGAAGGAGCGCCGCCGCCGGCCATTGAAGAAGGCCTCCAGCTGCTCGCGGTGACAAAGAAAACAGAGTCGCTTAGTGAACAGTGGTCCATTAGTGGGCGCACGCGGGAGGTGGTAGCGTGACGACTCAGAGAAGAGAGAGCAGGTACCAACCGGCCATGAGCAGGCGCGGGTGGAGAAGACACAAAAGACCGCGTGGAAGAAAGGAAGAGTTTGACTGGCCGGTTAAGGCAGGTTTTATAGACTTGATGCAACGGGCAAACAACGGCAAACAAAAAATTGGGGAAATTAGTACAAGTATACAAAGTTCTACCTATAGTCCTTGAGCAAATTTCAACGTGATTTAGTGCGCCGATCGCGGATAGTGATTTTTTTTTTGTAGCCTGGGCTACATGTATCCCTTTATTTTAGCTATTAACAAATAAATTTTAAAGTTTTTAAAAAATCTGAAAAATATCTAGATGTAGCCACGAATATATACTACAAGTGTGAATAATCAGAATCCTAAATACTCCCTCCGTCCCAAATTACCCTGCGTTCTGGGTTTAGTCAAAGTCAATACTTGCAAACTTTGACTAAGTATATAAGAAAAAATATTAATATTTATAATACGAAATAAATACTATTGGAACCACCATAAAATATATAGTCATATAATATCTATTTTATACTATAGATGTTTGTAATTTTATCTACATGTGTGGTCAAACTTTAGAAGGTTTGACCTTGATCAAACCCAAAACGCAGGGTAAATAAAGACAGAGAGAGTATGGTATATTATACATTTGATAAGAAAGACAAAATTTTAATATGGGTGTGTGAAATTGTGAATAGTGTCCACCAAATCTGGTCAGAATTTGTCTTTTTACTTACCCCAAATAAAATGAATTTCTTTTGGCTTGTGGTCGTTGTAATTTTCTTCTTCTGTTTGTGGCCTTCTTTGGCGTTCCTCTAAGACTTCGGTTGTTTCTTTCGGCTTTCTTTTATCTCTAATTTAATGCATGCAGCGCTCCTGCATGGTTCTAAAAAAATTGAATTTCGGATTGAAACATTGCAGAACTATAGTATATAGTATTGCATGCCTCCATTTTATTTTGGGATTTTTGAAACTTAGATGTCTGTGATTCTGTGAAAGATTAGCGCTGGTTGATATAACAATAGATTCATTGCGGATATCTACTCACATATGATACTTTTAAAAGTTACACCGGCAACATGACAGTGTTAAAAGGCATGATCATTTGGGATGTATAGACTACAACTGATCATGTATTAAGAGGGCTTATAAAACTAAATGTTAAATTCATTACATTATAAACAATTTGAGATAAAAATAATTACAATGAGAATAAGATATATAATATTGGTTGATCTCATGATGTTTACAACAATTATTGGATAATACAAAGTCCAAAAAAATAAAAATGGTAAGTAAAGAAAAATCTTAAACTTGAAGTCTTGATCTTATCTCCTTCACCTCCCAAACATGCATAAAAAATGTAAGGCCTCGTTTGGCACCCATCGTTTCATCTCATTTGGCCAAAATGAAATGAATTCCAGAGAGATGACGTCAGTAGGGACATGAATTGACTTAACATAGCATAGACATCCATTGAAGTTCCAATTGAATATAGAATCTGAAATGAATTCATGTAAATAATTAGATGCCAAACGAACCCCTAAGAAACTAGGTTATGCTTAAAATGGTGTCATTCTATTTGATGTAGAATTTTAGTGTTTTGGATCCAGTTTTTGAAATCAAGAATAAGTCTAAAACCTCAAATGGTGAGTAGAGGGACATATTTTTCTTTACCAATTTAGGACATGAAATCATCTCTGGGTCAAATGGAACAGTTAGATCTTAAGGCAACAATGACTGAGGCAACGACTTATGATCCAAAAGAGTAGTAGCAACCAAGGCATGTAATAATGATCCATTTTAATTAGCAAATAATAATCCATTTTAAATGCACTAAACGAGTTCCCTTCGTTCGGATTTAGTGTACATTCTAGCTTCAAAATTTGTTCAGAATAAATCTACATCCTGAGTGGGTCCCATCTCATTTTGCTTTTCCCAATGCAAGATTGCATTAATTAAGATGGATTTAACCAATGAGATGTTTTGTTTCTCGTGAGACAATAATTATGATGCATGGTGTGGTGTGTATGTAAAAGTAGTATTAATAAATACACCCTAATTTTCTGAATTTTTCTAGAACGTAAGATTGAAAGCAAACGGAGGGAGTAGGTGACGAGAGGATGCTAAATGGAGACACACATCGGACTGTAATAAATTATGTTTTTTTGGCAGTACCATTGCACCTATACTTCTGCTCCTTGCAATTGGGTCGTTACATGCAGCTTGTTACCCGAGACCCGGGTAACACCACGATCATTGACAACGAAAAAGGCAAGAAATAAAAAGAGAATCAACACGAGAAAGGCCATATAGAATATAACGTGGGTTGGATGAGTTTCTCTTGCCTCCCGTGAATTCAGTGCTTCTGACCAATCGTGTCCCTGCGCTTGAGTTCGTAACTTCAATTCCGTAGATGTAGCATTGCTCAGAATATAATCGTATCATGTCCTTTTCGCTCTCCTCACTATGCATTGTCGTCGCTCATCCATGTGTTGTACTTTGGTGCCAACTATAAACAAATCGCAGACCGACAAATTGTTCTGTTCTTTTGTAATCCTGGATACTAGTTCAGAATCCATATAGGTATATGAAAGTTCAAATAGTATTCCGGATTTAATTCATATAGGTATATGAAAGTTCAAATAAAAATCCGGATATAATTCATATACAGTTAAAAAATAATTCCATAAACTATAAACAATAATCTTATCGCTCTCCTCACTATGCATTGTCGTCGCTCATCCATGTGTTGTACTTTGGTACCAACTATAAACAAATTGCAGACCGACAAATTGTTCCGTTCCTTTTGTAATCCTGGATACTGGTTCAGAATCCATATAGGTATATGAAAGTTCAAAAAGAATTCCGGATTTAATTCATATAGGTATATGAAAGTTCAAATAAAAACCCGGATATAATTCATATACAGTTCAAAAATAATTCCGGATATAATTCAGGGTATTGAACCCGACGTGAATCGAACACGCAACCTTCTGATCTGGAGTCAGACGCGCTACCATTGCGCCACGGATCCGGCTTGCGATACTATGTAAAGTATGCAATTTGTTTAACTATGTAAACTTCTTTTTGCAGACATATAGTAGCGGCCGATTTGAGGTTCCCAAGACTGAGAAACAACATAAGAATTCAGATTCATCGTCACAAAGAACATAAGAATCCAGATAGATAAATAGGTTTTCCAGTCTGCAGATCGATGGCATTGAAGCTCACCTTGGCCTTTCAATGAGCCCCATTACTGAAGACCAGGCAATGCATGCTTCTTCATTCAACTTGGCCTTGAATTCTTCTATTCCGAATTTCCGATACCTCTGTTGCGGTGTTGTTCCGAAGACTTAACTGAATGATGGATTCTAGTAATACTGACTGAAGCACCATAGCAAGTTTTGAGACTGCTGCTCCTAGTCCTCTCATGCTTCTACTTGGTTCCAAAACCAGCAAATTCCAGACTTTCGGTTCTTCTTCTGTTTGACACCAGGTTGAATTGGGCAACGAATTGATCCAGTTCTGGGTTCCATGAGCCTATTCCGAAGCTGCTATGCGCCATCAAAACCTAATTCCATTCACAAGATACACCATGCACATGAAACAAGTGTCCTCGCCATGTCAGAGAGACATAGACACATACTCCTACTAGGAAGAATTTCGTGGAGTCAGACACGTCGGCGTGCCAGCAGCGGCCGGCCTCCTCTGTCCATGCATGCAGCTTACATGCGCGTTATTAAAACCGCACGAGAGAGCAGCTCGCAGATGCATTCATGCCGGCTCAGCTTGACTAGAGTTGTGTCGCGTGCATCAACCTAACCAAAATCAAAACACAGAGCACAGCAGAGCTGAATATACTATTTCTGTGACCGATCGCGGGTCAGGATATTCAGATTTTCAGAGCAGTGTTACAGACAGTAAATACAAAGTATATCCACGGGAAGCGACGCCCTCATCCTCCCTCTCCTCCCAGCTGCTCCTCTGCGGTGCCGCAATAACTTCGTTCCTGCGACGCCCAGCGAGATGGAAGGAAGAGGCATAAATAGCTGCCGGGGCGAAGCAGTGTGTGCTCCGTCATCGCCATTGCTCCCTCCCCGTCCCACGCATGCGCAGTTGCGCACATAGCGATCAATCACGCTAGCTAGCACATCTTCGTCTTCCTATTCCATCGTTGGCTGAGCCCCCGCGAATGCACAAGGGATTCATGTGAATCCTACTAGTATCGAGGATCCTGTGAGCCACCGTATCTCAATTTCCATTTATGATCGCTTGATCTTGCACGCGCGTGCACAGAAGCTCTTGAGGCGTGTATATATACGCGCTCGCTAGCCTCGGCGCTTAGCTATCTCATCTCGCTCTCGCTGCTTGCTCTCTCTGCTTCTCATTGGCATACACCTTGCTCTGCTCTCTTCTACAGCCATATACTCCAGTGTTGTGGTGTGATTTGTCCTACCCGATTAATGAGGAGGTCTACCGGCGTGAGAACTCCGAGGGCGCTGCTGGTGCTGGCCCTTGTTCTTGTCATGAGCTCGTGCGTGACCCACGGCGTCAGAACGACACCAAGTAAGTTGATCATTCTGTACTCTGTAGTAGTTAGTAGCAGATGACATGGCATGACATATGGCAACTGACTTTATACTCTGACACGTCATGCAATGAACTTCACTTGCATTCCGCACTGCAGCAGGTACGTCAGGTTCAGCCATGGATGTCCCACAGGCTGGTGAGACGACGCCGTCGGGAACTCCAAGCCGAGAAGACCACGGTGGCCAGACATCGCCGGCAACGCAGGATGGGGAGGAGGAAGGGATGACGCTGAAGGAGAGGGCGGTGACGGGGTCGCGGCTGCCGGACTGCGCGCACGCATGCGGGCCGTGCGCGCCGTGCAAGCGGGTCATGGTGAGCTTCCGGTGCGTCGACGCCGCCGAGTCATGCCCCATCGCCTACCGCTGCATGTGCCGCGGCAGGTTCTTCCGCGTCCCCACGCTCTAGCTACGCTCGAGCAGCTCTCGTCGTAATACCCCTACGTAACCTTGTGAATCTTTTTGCGGATGGTATGTAAAAATAGTGTGGCGTGACAGTGGTACTCGGTGCTTAGTAGTAGTAGTAATTTCGTTTGTTTCCTTAACAGGCTCAGCCTCGTCTTGATTCCCAGGAAAGTTATATAATCAAAATTTTGGAATTGTTAGTGTAGAGGCTTCACATACGCATAGCCCATAGCTGTATTCAGTATGCTGTATTCGAATCTCCCACTTCGTCAGTAGTTGGATAAAACATATATACTCCCATGATTTGGCCGGAAAGAGAAGACAAACACCGAAAGGCTTTGCAGTCGCGGGACCAGTACAAATGTGCTAGCAACTAGCTAATATATATACGAATTACTACCAGTACATGCAATAGCCAGTCCTGAACTCCCGATCCCTGAATCCCAAGAAAATATTACCTGGGATATCAATCAATACACCGAGTCAGCTAGCGTACAATACACATACTAGTGCAGTTCACTACCAGGCGCAAACAATGTGTTGCAATTTGTGCCCCGCCATGTATACCTTCCTTTCCGTTTTAGTGACAACCAAGTGCAGCCACCTAGTATAATTACTGACGCAAAGGAAGCTAGGTGCCAAAGATACCCATTTCCACCTTCAACTCTGTCAGCCATATACCAAAACAGAGAATTCCCTGCAGCCAGGCGCCTGAGCTTGTCTATTCTTTCCCGTTACCTTGGGCCAGACAGCTCCACTGCCCGGAGGTTAAAGGTCGAGTCGACGATCCAATCGTTGTTTCGCGGTGCCAGCTCCCCCTCCTGCCGCACCACCTCCACCTTCTGCCACTCCTCCCACCGCTCGGCGAGGCCATCGCCCTCCAGCATTCTCACCACTTCCGACATCTTGGGCCGGTCCATCGGGGAGCCCTGGGTGCACAGCAGCGCCACCTGGATCAGCTCCTCCACCTCATGCTCCACGTAGACGCTCTGCAGGTCCGGGTCCACCAGCATCTCGATTTTCTTCTCTTTCAGCAGCCCTTTCACCTGCGCAAAACACGTAGTTTCTTAGCACTACTTTTCAGTTTCGCTGTAGGCTGACCAATGCTACTTTCACATGGAGTGTCTGTTTGTATTCTCACCGACAGAGATCAATAATATTTGCTCTAGGTCTTACACTAGAAATGGCAGACAGCTAAGATGCATGCCCAAAGACAACTAAGATGCATGAGGAAAACAAAATTAAGATGAGTTGTGTTGTTGCTCAATGATAGAGCAGAACTTACCCAGTCAAGCAGCATGACATCATCATCGTTTGCAAGACGAGCAAGGTCAAATGCCCTCTGTCCAGTAATGAGCTCGAGAAGCGTGATCCCATAACCAAAAACATCCGTCTTCTCGGAGGATTTTCCGGTGGATAGGTACTCAGGGGCAATGTGTCCGATCGTTCCACGAACAGCTGTCGTTACATGAGTGTCCTTGTAATCCATAAGCTTGGCCAGTCCAAAGTCACCCACGACTGCCTCAAAAGTTTCATCCAAGAGAATATTTGCAGCTTTGACATCACGGTGAATGATCTTGGGATCACAATGGTCATGCAAGTAGGAGAGTCCTCTGGCAGATCCCAGTGCAATCCGAGTTCTCTTTTCCCACTCAAGAGGTGGCTCGCCTGGCTGGCGCTCTAAAAATCAAGTACCACAAGTCAAAACAGAAATAACTAAACATGTACTAGAGGTACCGTTAATCAGAACTGAATTATTGTATAGTTTATTCAGTTGTAGTAAAAGCTGAGGATACCATTTAATGAAAATGCTTGAAATCACTGGTCTAATATATGGGGCATGTGAACTTATTCGTCAAGTAAATTTTAGAATCGAATGTTCAGTACAGTCCAGGCTGCACCCCCTTCGAACTGATTTGGAAATAAAATCGTAATATAGCTCAACATCACTTGGTTGCTGTTTTTACATACTCCCCTCCGTCCAAAATAAGTGTCTCAAATTTACACAAAAGTGGATGTATCTATACATGAAACATGTCTAGATACATCCATTTTTGGACAAACTTGAGACACTTATTTTGGGACGGAGGGAGTAGATAAAATACTAGAGCTTAGAGCGACTTCAGTAATTTTGGTGCGACAAAATTGGTATTGTCTGGGATCACATCAAGTCCTTTGTGTCAAAGTGGCGCAGATTACACACTTGAAACACATTTTTCTGAGTGCAACTTCAGTAATTTCGTTGCGAAAAGATTGGTTTTGTCTGCGACATGAGCTTAGAGCTCATCACATGCTGCTACATGCTAAGAAGCTGTTTGAGCTTTCCTTACTGTGGCTTGGCAGATTTGCAAGCACAGAAGGATCAAGCTTTGGAATATTAATCTCGTTGTGCCCGTCTTGGTTTTGCTTGTACTAAAATAATGCGGCTTCCGTGTATCAGCATATGTACAGAGCTAGAGGGACAACCAGGTTTTCAGTTTACCCATGGCTACATAGTCTAGCACCCTAGTACCCTTTCGTAGGGTTTGTATATCCTTTGCTTATTTGTGTATATAACTTCCTTTACTCATTGATATATACTCGCTCAGGGGACACCATTCTTGGAAATGAAAGCAAACAAATATGGAAGATGTCCTGAAGAAAGATGTACAGAAGAATAGTTACCTCGCAAACGTGATGCAACACTTCCATTAGCCATGTATGGATAGACTAGTAGCCGTTCTGTAGGTGTCATGCAGAATCCACGGAGTCGAAGCAGGTTTCTATGCACTGCCATGCTAATCATTTCAACTTCCGTTTGGAATTGGAGCTCACCACCAGGGTACGTTCTTCCTTTAATCTTTTCACTGCTACCAATGTACCATCCGTTAGTCGCCCCTTGTACACCTTCCCAAAGCCACCTCTTCCCAGAATGTTCTTATTGCTGAAGTTATCGCTGGCAACTTGAAGCTCCCTAAGGGAGAACCTCTTCAGCTGGCCAAGGTGCACTTCTGGATCCTCCTCGGCTGAATGTAAATAAGAGTAGTACAGAAGAATGAATTCAATAACTTGAACTGCAGCATGTTATGTAAGTAGTACTCACCAGGTACGTCAAAGAAATGCTCTTCCGGTTTACGTCGCCGCCACAATGCAAATCCAATTGCAGGAACCGCAAATACCAATGCAGCACCCGCAGCAACACCTCCAGCAATTGCCCCGGTTTTAGAGTCACCTAACGAAATGGAATTAGTCCAGTAAGTATATGCTAAATAAGACCATCCCGACTATTAAAGAGTTGTGGTAATCTTCTGTTTCAAGAAGAATCGCTGTAATGCGTTCCAGAAACTCACCTTGTGACACAGAAGGTGGTGCTGGAGAGGTGAATGGAGGCGGTGGAGCAAAAGGAGGAGCCCCAGGACACGGTTTTAAAGTACCAGGACCACAAAGATTTGGATTATTACCAAAACTGTGAAAATAATTTGAATTCATTATCCTCGCAAGATACAGTAAAGACCCGAATTTTCATCCAGAAATAATACCTGATAGGGGTAAATTGTGTAAATGAGCCAGTTGATGGAACCGCTCCAGCGAGATTGTTGTTTGAGAGATCCCTGCAAGATTATCGCACACATGAATTATCATGTACAGGTTTGCATGTCTAAAACCATCTCCACACATCTCCACAACATATATCCACAAGATACATATAACGATATGCAAACTTGAACAGGGAACTTACAGAACTTGGAGGGTGGAAATATTGGTCAAGGATTGTGGAATTTGACCAGAAAGACTGTTGTTGTTAAGACGGCTATTGTTGCAAATAGGCATTCAAATAAAAAAGTTAGAATCATTTCAACTGGTAAGCCTACAAGATAAAGTAATAAGCCACCAAAAAGGACCTAAACAGTGGATTTACCCTTCATTGTTATAAGAGACCTAAGCGGATATGATCATCTCAAAGAAGGAAATTGCAAGTACATCTTATTGTTTAATAAGACATGCAAATCTAAAAAGACTTCCGTAAAATCAAATCTTATACATATCCATGCATGTGCCATGATGTATAGTATTTATTTTTTTGGTTCTCTATGAGTTCATGTAATGGTCTTTTTTGTAGGATGGGAGTACTGTCAAAGAAATGTGGGGGTTATAATAAAAAGAGAGGATGCAGGCAATTTATAACTACATAGATTATAAGAGGAGCATTCTTACAGGAAACGCAACTTCAACAGTTGCCCCAAGGTGTCTGGAATAACACCAGAGAATTTGTTTAGGTACAGATCCAGACTGACCAGGTTTGTCAAGTTCCCAAGTTCATAAGGTATTGGCCCACTTATGTTGTTGCTATACAGCTCCCTGTCACATAACAGTGAAATTTCACCAAGAGTTTCAAGGGATACAGAATAGGGGCACCAAACGTTTAAAAGGTGCCATAAATGATGGACAAATAATAGAGGGCAACAAAATAATGAGAAAAACTATACATGTTTTTAGGATGCAGGCGAAAAAATCATCAAGCATCACTACCCAAAATCTGTAGAAGAAGCAGGTGTTCTTAACCACTCCAAACATCCTAAAATAGTACAATTTTGCAAACACATTGACCGACTTTAGTGAAAGTCAAAGAGGTTTCACATGTGGTGCATGCTGTCAGTACTCAGAACAGCTAAGTTTTGCAAGCCCATTTTATGTATGGCCACCAAGTTATAATGCGGTAGCATAACTATAAAATGATTCTTGGAAGGTTGGAACTTTAAACTTACAAATACTGAAGATTCTTCAACTGCCCAAGTTGAGACACCAATGAACCTGATAGTGCTGCATTTCCAAGATCACTGCAACAAGAAAAGGAATACAGTCAAGGCACAAAGGATCACATTTGTCACATCTAGCAACCATAGTATAGTAAAAATTATATAAAAAACTTACACTCTGATGACACTGTTGTCAGGATTACAAGTAACATGGAACCATGTGCATGGATTAACCAGAGTGGGATCCCAACTCTGCAGCACACTATTAGTATCTTTAAGGCTTTGACGCAGACTGTACAGAGCATCACCTACCATTGGAAGTACCATAATGATCAGGTATCAGCAACATTAGACATGCCTACTCCCTTAACACAACATATAGATCTTCTCCAATAATCTTATGTGCAGAAATTTAATAGTTACTTCTCCACCACATTATGCACACAAATATACTACTATTTTTATTTCGAGGATGGCGCGGACGATCTGTGTGTCAGTATATTAAGATAGGAGAGTGATAGTTATAAGAGTTTGATCAATGGCGCAGTGCCACAAATAGAGTACTGTGACTTCTTACAATGATGAACTCCTCCAAACAACTAAGCAAAAATTAGCATCAGCTATTAATCAATATCAGTACATAAAAATGTGTGAATAGAAACATGGTAGTTGACGTTTATTCCACAAGTTTTTTTATGCTCGAACAGAACATCTTCCCCAACCCCCTTTTAATAAGAAACACATGCTTTTCATATTTACTTCCAATTTTTTGACCCAAAAAATTAGTACAGGAGCCAATATAATACTGTAGCATAAATGAAAGCAAAACAAATTCATTTTTGTTCATGACCCAAATAGTACCTCCACACTTAAGTAGAAAATACATTTTTGTTAAATATAGTTAGTACAGTAATAAAAACATTAGTAAAACTAAAAGCAACAAAATTATTGTGACCATAGAAAAATATCCCCATGAATAGCGCTATGTTGATATTTAAACCACAAGATTACAAGTTCCATCTTCAGACAAACTAAGTATAGCGACTGTTTTAGTTCAGTAAAGCCTAATGATATGGTAATCTACTGTGTGATGTGCAAAATGCCCAAAGAGAAATATGTGCGTTGGCGGTCTATACAAAAGAATTACGTGCCGTGGAAACAGATGCCAAAGTGAATTTCTGCATAGCATGCACCTTCAAGACTTGTTTAAGCATAAGTCAAAGTACCTACTTGGTATATAGCTAAGCTTGAAAATTTGTGTTTTCCAGGACAAAATTAAGCGACAATAAACATTACTGGAACAAAAAAAAAATGTGTGGAAGGTAATTTCAATTCTGTGAATTATTTAGACGGTACGCCGAAACCCGGCGTTAAATTCTGTGAATTCAGTCCAGCTAGAGACTAGGCCAAACTAGACCAAACTTATTTACCATAGAGAAAAATCTTGTGAACAGATAACAAATTCATAACATGGTATGAGAACCATAATAAAAACCCTACAATCAAGGCTGCAAAGGGGAGATTATTAGACCTTATTTTTTCTGAATAAATTTGGTCCATGCCCATTGACGGAAACTTGCTACAAATATCACAGAAAAGTACCAGATTTTGACCCCCTTTCCCCCAAATTACACACACGAGCTCTCCCATGGATCAACTAAATGAATAATTCATCGACCTGAAAGGCGGCCGGAAAATACATAACACAGAACAAAATTTTGCTGAATTGACTCACCCTCTGTGTTGGCGGCGACCGGGTCACGCCCAGCACCACTGACAAGACCGCCGCCGCCACCCAACACCCCCACCACCTCGGCGACATCTCCGGCGACGCGGCCATCCAGCCTTAGGCAGGCAGTTGCTTGCTAGGTGGGCCCGTCTCAGAGCCGCCGCACACGCCTACCACCGGCGCCGTTGCGAAGTCGCTGCGACGGGCGAGCGGGCGCCGATCACTTCCCTTCCCGTCCTGCGCCGCCGCCGCCGCGTCGACGGCTCCTCTTTCTTGTCTGAGAACTCTGACGGAGGAGAAGATATGCTTTTTTACCAGCGTGTTTTTCGGCAGCGGATTTTTAAATTTCTGCTGCTGGTCTCTGCCAGTGCGTGACCGTGTTCCGACCTAGAAATGTTCTACTGGTGATGGCGGCGTATTCTGCGGGACGACAGCTCACCGCGTGCTACTCCACGTGGCTTCGCTGACAGGTGGGGAGCGCAGCTTCCGGACCCACATGTCAGGGAGAAAACGTGGATTGTTCACGGTGGGTTTCGTTTCCACCGAGGGTAGTGGGAGACCCAAGGGTAGCAGGAGGGACTGCGCTGACGGCGGCGTGATGCAGGAGGTGGGAACTTTCCGTGGACACGGTCCTCGTACGCCCATCCCTAGACGCACGGCGAAAAGGCAGGGTCATCTTCGAACGATCGGCCCGGAACTGTAGGCCACGCCCACGCAACACGCGCGCGGGCCCCACGTGGCAGAGCTCCAGCTAGGCGCCACGGTCGGAATAGTCCCCCTCGTGAGCAGTAGATCCGGTGCGCCACAGCTGCCCCGTGCGGCCACTCCTGTGCCCGGTCGCCAACGCCCTATGACCCGCTGGGCTCGCGCCTAGCCAGTAGGGATTAGGAAACCGTCACGCGACGGAGATGTGATCATGGGACGGTGTATGCTGCACGGCGTGTGCGCAGACGATCCTGCCGCTCAATTTTTTTCCTACTGTATGTACGCCTGTGGCGGGCCAGGTCGGATGCCAGATTTTCCAGTCAAAGTTGTGGACCTGGCTGGGTCAACGGTCTACTGCTACCGATAGGTACGTGGAGTGGAGCCGTATAGATAGAGTGGGGGTCTGGAGGGGAGACGAATTTGACTCGGAAAAGTCTGGAATACCACTGTGTCTGTGTATGGAAATTACGTGGAAAATTTTGACAAAAATGTATCGGCTTCTGTTCGTGCTGTCGTGCATGATGCAAAATTTAGGTCTTTGTTTACGGTGAGTGTAGCTTCAACCCAAAAGGATAGGAGATTGGAGAGATTTGGTGAAACGCTTCTTTTCACCCCCAATCCTCTCAAATGCTACCCTATGGTGAAGTTCTTACAATCTAAAAACAATGAGAGGATTCCTGGTATATCTTGAAATTATATAATCTACAATAAACTAGTTATTGGGATCTTTCGGTAGGCCGGGACAATCCCTTAATGTGAATTAAGTATGCCGAAGAAAGACCAGACCTTGAGGAAGTTAAGAGTTTGAACTTGAACTTAACAAAATATTCAATATGCATCCAACACGAGGTTCACGGTGGTTTGCCATAGTTACTGAGCAAGCTGGGCCAAACGAATTGAAATACGAAAATCTGAAAAGAAAGTATGTCCCAACATTTTTTTTCTCTCTATATAATGTACAGTAGCATGTTTGGCCTATAACCGGTTAGAATTCTTTTTTTATCGTGATGGTAGATGGAGTAGACAAGTGTGATCACAAAACGGGCGAGCGTCGTTGATCTTTCTCATCTTTTAAATTAGTTAATATTGGTGTTAGAAATTTGTTGGCAATGGCGAGATTTTCTTGGAAAATTCGGCAACCTCACGTGTCTATGAAAATGACATTTGTGCTAGAAGTTATTGACCGTGCTATCAGAATGGCACGCATGATGTGTGGTCTACATTATCTTGTGTAAAACACATGAGTGGATGTTGTTGTGGGACAAAGAAAGACAACCCCATTACCTCTAGCAAACTTTGGGGGTAGTTTCAACCAGTAGATATGGAGCAACACTACTAGCGATCGCATGCATAGGTAACAATGATTTAAAATTCACGGTTGTGAACCAATCTGTCCACACAAGATTTACTATGGGCGATCTCATACCTTCCATGAATAGTCTGGGATCGTTCCGGAAAGTTCCAAGATATCTGGGACAGACAGGAACCATTACGACAAATACTAGCAGTGTCATATTATAAAAACAATCAAGAATCAAACTATTAAAATTATGACCACTTTTACAGAAAAATAACAACTATAACACTATACAAATACAACATGAAAATATATTAAATATAGCATCTAGTAAGATTTGAATACAACCACAAGATTGATTTGATATTGTGGAAGTTGGTAATTTTTCTAAGAGTTTTTTCATGATTTGGCATTCAAAAGAAGAAAAAAATACGCCTTATTTATCGAGTATAAACATTGTCTTCCATTTTTATTTTCCTCGTGAGGATTCCTTCGCGGTACTGTTTTTTCTACTAGGCTTTCTCAGGTTGCATGTCGATTCCCACTAAGCTATCGGCCCAAGTGGTATTTGCTAGAACTTTTCACCTTGAAATTTAGTGATTTGGAGATAATTCAGAAGAAATCAAACCCTAAGGTGGTTTTTGTTCGATTTGTGGCGGTTTTGGGCAAATTTTGACTATTTGACTCGTTGACGTGGCAAACATTTGGGGTTTTTTCTTCAATTCTTGGACCCCACCCGTCAGCCCCTCCCTGTGGTCGTCTCCGTCGCCGGCCGCCGTCCTCGTCAAGCCGGCCCTGGAGATCTCCTTTGACGAGGGGTGTCCTCGGCAAATCCCATGGTTAAGGACCTAGGGTTGAAATTATGGGTAAAGAACGTGGTAGAGCTGGCAGTATTGTCGGCTGACAAGCGAGATTTACACAGGTTCAAGGCCCTCAAGTGAGATAAAATCCCTACGTCCTGCTTGTCTGTATTGATGGATGTGAACAATGGTGTTACAGGGGTTCCAGCGAGATGTCGATCTCGCTAGGGTTCTGGAGGCTATGTTATTGTGTGCCCTTGATCGGCCGCCCTCCCAGCCTTTATATAGGAGGCTGAGTCTCGGGAAATCGTAACCGACCAGGATTACAGATATGGTAAGTACAAACCAACTATGGCTTCGCATAACTTGGGAGGTACTCTATCTTCTTAGGCCTTCCTTCATGGGCTTCGATATTCTTTTGATAATTGGGCTTTAGTCATCATGTGCCTAGGTACCCTCATGGCAGGGTACCCGAAAGGTATAACCCCGTCATCCTTCCGCTTCATCTTCGTGGCATATGAAGGAGTATAGAAGGTGTGTGCCCAAGTGTCCCAAGCACCATTTTACGCGGATACTGACACAAACTTGCAACAGATCTACAGGGCGGCGGGCCGAACGAACCTGTCTCGTGGATGAGCGTTTCGTTGATGTCGCAGGCGAAGAAGTTCCAGCTGTTCCACCTATACGCACAGATTTTAGTCGCTCGGATTTCGACCGCGGCCCCTGCCCCCTTCCGTGCGGCGAACAGAGAAGGCAAGCGCCGAGTCAAAGCAACAACAGCGGAGTAGGTGAAAGTGCATGTGTTGCCCCATGCGTGGTTTTGGTAATTAATGACAATCCTTATGGACTAATGCTTGCATTGAGATATACTTGTAGATCTTGTCCATTGGAAAAGATTGGAGTTCATGTGTTGGACTCTAGAAGATTACATGTTGATCAATGCTCTATTCAAGGGTTTATATGAAGAATGGTCACGTGTAGAGTTGAGCATATTGCAAGTATGTCTTGAAGGATTCAAGACATCATCTTCATGAAGTCGGAGCTAAGCGAGGCTCTCCCATAATGGTGTATGGGGGAGTATTTGGAGAAGTCGTCATCAAGCATGTGCTAGCAAGCGCAATCAAGAAAGGTGGTCCACTTGAAGAGATCAAGATCGTCATCATCTAGCTCAAGTGGAATGCGCAAGGCAAAGGTATGATCTTGATAGGTTTCTGTTTTACCGGTCTCGTGGTGTAGTGAGAGACCGGGTTTAGGATAGACGGCGTACTATCAAGAGGGGCTCTCAAGTGAGTAACTTGATCGCATCTTTGTGGAGAGCTCAAACCTTTGCATACTTGGCATTATCATCTTTCTTGGTTCTTATTTGGCTTTTATCCATGTGAGAATTTAGAGCTTGTGTTCATCTCCATACCAAGCTCTAGTTCATCAAAAGCGGATTCCATTTGAATATCTTGTGATGTTTTTGATGTTGGAGGTTTTACCGGTTCGTCTTTTGTAGAGAGGTCAAACTCTCCTCTTGTGGTTTCCTCCTCACATGATGGACTATGATGTGTATATGCATAATCTTGTAGAGCTTGTGAGTATCTTCTAACAATCCCAAGTTCATAGAAAACGGAGTCCGGATGAGAAACGTATTGCGGTTTTGGTTTGGAGGTTCTATCGGTTATTCTTTTATCGAGAGGTCTAACCTTTCCCCATTTGGTTTTATCCTCCATTGTTGGACTATGATGTTTCTCTGCATGATCTTATTGTGCTCTTCGTTACGATTCCAACGAGCCCAAGATCATCGAAAACGGAGTCCGGATGAAAAAGATATTGCTGTTTTCGTATCTCAGTTTCTGTCAACCGGAGTATCCGGGGGGCGGAATATCCGGGGTTGGGGGCCGGATATTCCGGCCCTAAAATGTGTTTTTACCTCGTTTCGAGCCCCGATGTTCACCCCCTGGTGGGGGCCGGAATATCCGGGGTCGAGGCCGGATACTCCGGCCCTAAAAAGTATTTTTACCTCGTTTCGAGCCCCGGTTCAGCCCCTGGTGGGGGACGGAGTATCCGGTCCTTGGGGGCCGGAGTTTCCGGTGTAGGCCGGAGTTTCCGGTCACTTGGGCCGGAAACTCCGGTGCATAACTGGCTGCAACGGCTAGTTTTCCTGGGAGGGGTATAAATACTCCTCCATCTTCCTCCAGCCAGCAAGCCTGCCCTCTAAGATTTGATTTCTCTCTCCTCCATTGTTGCAAGCTCATTTCCTTGATATCTCCCAATCCCTCCACCCAAACTTGTTGATCTTTGGAGGATTGAAGGAGAAGACCTAGATCTACATTTCCACCAATCAATCTCTCCTCTAAGTGAGGGGAACATAGTGGATCTAGTTCTTGGAGTTCTTGTGTGGTTCTCTTCTTAGTTCTGCCTCTCTTCTCCCCCCATAAGCATTAGTTGCTTTTGGTGGGATTTGAGAGTGAAGGATTTGAGCACTTGTGCTCTTGCCTTTTGCATTTGGTGCATCGGTGTGCTCTCCACGAGGATTCGTGGAAGTTGAAAGCTTGAAGAACTTGTTACTCTTGGGTCCTTGGACCCTAGACGCCTTTGTGGTGGTTGGACCCTTGTGTGGTCACTTGTAGCCGTTCGGGAGCCCCCAATCGTTGTGGGTTGTGCCTCGGATTGTTGTTGAAAGGCTCCGGATTCCGCCTCGAAGGAATACCGATAGTGGAAGGTGAACCAAACCTTTGTGGTGCGGTTCATCGGAGAATAGGGTGAGCCTTTGTGGCGTTGAGATCGACCTTTGTGGTGCCTCACACCTCTCCAACGAGACGTACTCCCCTAAAAAGGAGGAACTCGGGAATACATCCTCGTCTCCGCGTGCCTCGGTTATTTCTATACCCGAGCTCTTTACTTATGCACCTTACATTGTGATAGCCTTCGTGCTTGAAGTATTCTTTGCTATCACCTTGTTGCTTGTCTTGCTTAGCATAAGTTGTTGGTGCACATAGGTGAGCCTAGTTTACTTAGGTTGTTGGCTTGTTAATTTAAACACCTAGTTTTATTCCGCAATTAGCAAGCCTTTAACCGGAAAAGTTTTATTCGCCTATTCACCCCCCCCCTCTAGGCGACATCCTTGTCCTTTCAATTGGTATCAGAGCCTGGGCTCTCTTTTTGGGCTTTACCGCCTAGAGAGTAAAGATGTCGTTTAGAGTATTAGTGCACGATCCCACTTTTAAATTCGATGGCACTAATTATGATGTTTGGAAAATTCGCATGCTTGATAATTTTAGGGCCATGGGTTCAAATTATATCAAGAGTCTTGTAGATGTGGGTTTTTCTCCTCCAAAGGATTCCCAAGAATTTTCTTTAGAGGATGAGGAAAACTCTCATCTCGATACTCAAGTATCTAATGGACTTATATGTGTTTTGAGCGATGTAGTTCTTGCTTCAATCATGCCTTTTCGGAATGCTCATGAGCTATGGACCAAGCTTCAAGATATATACGAAGTGTCCAACATTATTGAGGATGATTGTTCGCCTTCCACCTCCGGACGTGATGAGTTCACAACATCTTCCACTTCACCAACATGTGATTTGTCACAAGGTAATGATAAGGTGAGTGGTGATAGAAATTGCTTTGTTGATGGTGAACATTCTATTGAATATACTTCATCTCTATCTCATTGCAATGTTCTATCTTTGGACTTGAACTTTTCTAGCACGCCAAATGTCATACATGCTAGAGTTGATAGTCCTTGCATATTATCTAGTAGTTGCTTAACTAAATCTCATGATGATATGCTCTCTATGTCTTGTTGTCATGAAAATAATGCTTCCATATCCTCTAGTACTTGCTTGACTAACAATGTAGAGGAATCCCAACATGTGTTGGAACAAGACATGGATCTCAATGGTGCTTCAAGTATTTCTTCATCCTCTTCACCCATTAATCATGTTTGCCTTATGGCTAAGGATTCCGAGGTATCTCCCACCTCGAATCCAAATTGTGATGATGAGGATGAGAATTCTCTTGAAGAAGGTTTTGATTTTGAATCCTTAACCAAGATGGGTGAGTTGGTGCTTGGTGCTCTCCCCAAAGGTAGTAAAGCTATCCCTCCTCTTTGTGAAATCATTGATTATGTTAATAAGAGTAGGGAATTCATTGAGGACTTGGAAACTCAATTTCTCGAGAAATGTCAAATTGAGAGAGATGACTCTATCACTATAGCTTCCTTGAAAGCTACTCTTGAAGAAGAAGAAGAGCATAGAGTCTCTCTTGAGGAGAGACTTGAGTCCCTTGATGAGTCTAATGATCTTATTATTGCTAAAATCATTAAGGAAAAAGATCATGCTATTGCTAAATGTAAAGTGCTTAAAAAGGAAAAAGTTGAATTTGGTGTTGGCAATGCAAGACTAAGTGAGGACATAGAGAGACTTGACAAAGCTCACAAGGCTTTGGAAAGTGAACACTCTCTCCTTATAAAGTCTCATGATCAACTCCAAACTCAACTATCTAAAAATGATGAACTTGCCAAGTTGTCTCCTTCTATTGCTAATGATAATGATGCTTGTGCTACTAACTCCACTTCTTGTGAAGCATCTATTTTGAAGGAGAATGTTGAGCTAAGGGCTCAACTTGAGTTGCTAACTAGCAAGTATAGGATATTGGAAGAAAGTCATGAAAAGCTTTCTAGCTCTAATGATGATCTTCTAGCATCCTATGCTAGGCTAAAGTTAGCTCATGAGGCTATCGTTACAAAGGTAACATCTTGTGAGCCTCATGTGGACAATGGCACAACTTCTACTAGAAATGCTATATTGCCATGTGCTAGTCCTAGTGATTCATCCACTCACAATGTTGCTACATCTTGTGATGAATTACTTTCATTGCCTTGTTGCTCTAACAATGAAGCTTCTACTTCCTCTAGTGTTTTTGTTGATACTAACCATGTAGAGGAATTAAATGAGCTCAAGGCCCAAGTCACTTCTTTGAAGAAAGACTTGGAAAAACGTCATGTTGGGGATTCTACACTTGACAATATGTTAAGTGTTCAAAGAAGCCCCAATGACAAGAGTGGACTTGGATTCAACTCCAATAACAAGAACAAGTCCAAGTTTAACAAGAAGAAAAAGGGCCAAGAACAAGTTAAAGATTCGGCCAAGATTGTTTGCTTCAAGTGCAAAGTTGAAGGGCACCATGTTAGATCTTGCCCTTTGAAGAAGAAGCCTCTTAGTGAGAAGCAACAAGGGAAGAAGCCTCAAGTTCAATCTCAAGTTCCTCAAGTTGAAGAACGGCCTCTTCCCAAGAAGAATCAAGCTACCACTCCTCAAGTCAAGACTCCAACTAAGAAGAGAGGAGGAAGTAGATGTTGCTACCTATGTCGTGAGAAGGGTCATGTTGCTTCTTCATGCACAAATGGTACCTTATCCAACCCCATTATTATTAATGATGATTATTCTCTTCGGAAGGATAAGGTTGGCAATGTGTTTGCCAAATATGTTGGTACTCAAAGTGGTGTCAAGAAAAGTACCATTTGGGTTGCCAAACCTATTGTGACTAACCTCTTAGGACCCAACTTGGTTGGGGACCAACAAGCCAAAACTTGATCAATAGGTGTCGTTGGAGGGCATTGGAGACTTGGCTACATTATGAAGAATTAAGGGATCTTCATCAATCATATTTTCTCAAGTCAAGTCATTTGGATCATATTGTTCTATCTCATATCCAATGTTCCTCCTTGCGGTAACTTTTATTCAAATCATATATACATTGAAAGTTGCTTGCACCCTTGCATGTGTTAGGTTTTGTACCTTGCTAGTGTTGGTATGTGTTGTGCTCTCTACTTACTTATCTTGAGTATTCAAGATTGTGTATGTTGGTTTGCACACCATGTACTTGTGTTGAGCCTTATTGCTTTTATTTGATATATTATCTTGTCGGCTCTCTTTTTGAGAGATTAATGGACTATCCTATTTTTGGGGAGTGATATGCTTCGTGCACTTCACAATCCTAAAATTGTGTATACATGAGGAATACCACTTAGTGTTGATATATTAATATTATCTATTCTCTATGTGGTATGTCATGCTCATGAGAAATTCAAATTCTATAATGTCCATTATTTCTCGAGTTGGTTTTGTTTGCCTCTTGTTTTAAAAACGAATGGATTATCACATTATGGGGGAGTAATAAGCTTTGTGCATATTACAAACCTAGAAAATGTGAACATGTGAGGTATTGTCACCTAGGATTGATATTCTTCATTATCGTATCCCTATGTGACATGTTGCTCAAACAAGTTCCATATTTGCTAAAATGATTTTGTTTAAATCACTCTCTTGGATCTTGTTTGTGATGGATGTTCTTGATATGGCTTTCCCTAAATATGTTCTCATATATATTTTTGGGAAACCAATTGCTTCAAGCTACTCTTTGGAGTTGCTTTGCATGATCGCGTGAATATTTGAAGCTATCAAGAATATCTATCTATCTAAGCATGGCTTTTAATTTCTATTATTTGCCATATGCTTATGTTTTGTGAATATGATCTTGAATATATCTTTGCAATCCACCACCGAGAAATATCTCCATACATTACTTGTCTTGACAAGTGGTAATCATATTTGTGGTAAATATATTGATCATATTCACTTTGGCTCTTGTTTTGAATTGTCTTATTTTATTGCCAAGGTGTATGCTAGAAGTAACTCTAAAATTCTCTGCACAAAGTTCTTCGAACTAGATCGAGGTTTCCCCTCTCAGGGCCGGAGACTCCGGTCTTCCAGGCCGGATACTCCGGTCTGTGCCGGATACTCCGCCCCCCTGTGGCCGGAAACTCCGGTGTAGATCAAGAAATTTTGTGTCCAGAATTTTCTGGTTACTTCTCCTTTTGTTCCTGGACATGCAAGCTTATCCCCATGCTTTTCTCCTACTCTAATTCTCACTTGTCTTCCTTGTATCCTTTGGATCCTTTATTGCTCTACTTGAAAATTGTTTTGTGCTTTCTTAAGTTGGGAAAAGCAATGATCCAATTCTTGTGCATTGACATTCAAAAGTCATACTTCTTGATAATGCACTATTCTTTGGGAAGCTATCCTACCTTGTGTAAAACACCGTTCTTTAAATTGGTATTGCAATTTCTTGCCTTTCTTGAACATGACTAGTGTTTGAATAATTTATATATATATGGAGAGTGATGATCTCATGTGTGTGTGCATTTTGTATTCAAATGCAAGATCATAAATAATAGACACATCTTGGGGGAGCAATCCTATATACTTTTGAACATTAGTTGTCTTCGTTTGGTATTTGATCCCGATGACGTCTCTCCTTGGAAGACATACATTTTTCGTCTTGGTACTTTGTGCCATCATGAAAAGTGTAGAGGGTTTGGTTTATTCCTTGATGATATTTTCATCAATTGGTTTCTTGCTTTCTTTGGTATCTTTTCAAAGTGGTACCTTCAATCATGTGTTGATTTGGGTCCTTGATATAATTTGGGCAATTTGTTTTCTTGTCACACTTGTGTGTGTTTTGATTGGTTTACTTGGTGTTTTGTCCAAATTGTATCTCGTTTGGTTCTTGAAAGTCTTGTGCATGCATATTTATCATATGTATATCTTATGGCATGCTTACTTTCATTGATCCAATATATAGGATAAGCTCCATCAAATCCTAAATGGCTAAGATGTGCATGAAATTCAATTTCATATCAATATGCACATATTTATGTGGAGTTTGTCCTATGTTTGGTAGTTGCTCTAACTACTTTGGACCCAATTAGTTTGGGGACCATGTTGTACTTGAATTTGTTTTAGGTACATCGTAGATGCATTGGAAGCTTGTCTCACTTACAAGGAAGGTGTTATCACCATGTGCTTATTAGAGCCAAGCCCGGATGATTGTGAACTCTTATCTTCTACATCACCAATGCTATCTCGGTAACAAGTATCTACCTCATGCATACTTTTCTAGCTTTCAACCTTGTGTAGGTTGTTTCTTGGCTTGAATCTCTTTTGTTGCAATTCATTTGGTTCTTGCAAAACAACTTTGTTGCAAATGTGGGCAAGCCGGGATGATTACATATCAAGGGGAATATACATATAATCATTTTCATGATTCATCAATCCCATATATGTTAATCTAGCACTTTCTACTATATGTCTCACATATGCAATATTGATGCCTTTCAAAATCATTTGCCTTTTGCGATACTTGTTATCTTTCTCGGAGCATCCCTTTTTATCACCTTCTTCCATATGGATATTTTTGATGCTATGATTGGTTAGTGTCGGAAGTTCATCTATATCCTTCTAAGATAAAATTGAGCTTTGTGCTATGCTTTTAAGCAATAATCTTATTGGTATATATATGACTTCCATTTGGATATCATGATCTTTACCTTTGTATCTATTTTGTGTGTGCATATTTCTTTGTGGACTAATATCTTTGTGATTGGTGTCTACTTAGAAATTTATACACATGAGAATAGTTACATCTTTAATTGATATTCCAATTCTTTAGTGACCACCTCTTATTGCTTTTGATTTTTTGGTGGTTTCTAAAAGGCACAAGCTTTGTTTGTCATTTGGTATACTTTTGCATCTTAATAAGCTTGTGGAGCTATTGGCGATATCTTCTTGGTGTGTGGGTACGGGAAAGACACGATATGCACTATGTGCCACTCCTTTGAAAGACTATGTTGATGCTTTGGCTCATCCTTTTATTAGTCTCCTAAAATTGTCTTTCTATCTCACACCCATCATTTTATTTGCCGCTCCTTGCTCTTGTCGCAAAACTTTTTACTTGTTGCAAATTGTTTTGCTTCTTTTCTTATATACTTTCTTGCAAGGGTTTGTGTTCAAAATTTCTAGGAGGGAGTGAGGATTCCATGTTATGCACACCATATTGAAATGCAAATCTTCATTGTGCATGTACCTTGGGGAGTTCCCTCTTGATTTTGAGAACACTTGTCGGATCCTTTTGATTGCTTGCCTCTTTCGTTGAAGTATCTTTCTATTTGTTAATTCTTTTGCATTATTTGGATCCTCGATATAGTTTGATCTCCTTCCCAACTATTCGTTATTGGATATGTGCATTTGATTTCACTCATATTATGAGAAATGCACACATTATGGGGGAGCTCTTACTATATTGGCCTTCTAAAGTTTTCCTCCCATTTCGGCAATCGATGCCAATGGGGGAGAAGTTTAGAGGGTTTAAGGGTTTAAGGGAATTTGGTTTTATGCTTTAGTTTGTTCTTAAGCATTTGCCTTTCTTCTCTTGCATCCTTGCTCTTTGTGTTGCATGGTTGTTTAATTCATCATATAAACCCTCGTAAAAGGGATTGTCATCAATTACCAAAATGGGGGAGATTGAAAGTGCATGTGTTGCCCCATGCGTGGTTTTGGTAATTAATGACAATCCTTATGGACTAATGCTTGCATTGAGATATACTTGTAGATCTTGTCCATTGGAAAAGATTGGAGTTCATGTGTTGGACTCTAGAAGATTACATGTTGATCAATGCTCTATTCAAGGGTTTATATGAAGAATGGTCACGTGTAGAGTTGAGCATATTGCAAGTATGTCTTGAAGGATTCAAGACATCATCTTCATGAAGTCGGAGCTAAGCGAGGCTCTCCCATAATGGTGTATGGGGGAGTATTTGGAGAAGTCGTCATCAAGCATGTGCTAGCAAGCGCAATCAAGAAAGGTGGTCCACTTGAAGAGATCAAGATCGTCATCATCTAGCTCAAGTGGAATGCGCAAGGCAAAGGTATGATCTTGATAGGTTTCTGTTTTACCGGTCTCGTGGTGTAGTGAGAGACCGGGTTTAGGATAGACGGCGTACTATCAAGAGGGGCTCTCAAGTGAGTAACTTGATCGCATCTTTGTGGAGAGCTCAAACCTTTGCATACTTGGCATTATCATCTTTCTTGGTTCTTATTTGGCTTTTATCCATGTGAGAATTTAGAGCTTGTGTTCATCTCCATACCAAGCTCTAGTTCATCAAAAGCGGATTCCATTTGAATATCTTGTGATGTTTTTGATGTTGGAGGTTTTACCGGTTCGTCTTTTGTAGAGAGGTCAAACTCTCCTCTTGTGGTTTCCTCCTCACATGATGGACTATGATGTGTATATGCATAATCTTGTAGAGCTTGTGAGTATCTTCTAACAATCCCAAGTTCATAGAAAACGGAGTCCGGATGAGAAACGTATTGCGGTTTTGGTTTGGAGGTTCTATCGGTTATTCTTTTATCGAGAGGTCTAACCTTTCCCCATTTGGTTTTATCCTCCATTGTTGGACTATGATGTTTCTCTGCATGATCTTATTGTGCTCTTCGTTACGATTCCAACGAGCCCAAGATCATCGAAAACGGAGTCCGGATGAAAAAGATATTGCTGTTTTCGTATCTCAGTTTCTGTCAACCGGAGTATCCGGGGGGCGGAATATCCGGGGTTGGGGGCCGGATATTCCGGCCCTAAAATGTGTTTTTACCTCGTTTCGAGCCCCGATGTTCACCCCCTGGTGGGGGCCGGAATATCCGGGGTCGAGGCCGGATACTCCGGCCCTAAAAAGTATTTTTACCTCGTTTCGAGCCCCGGTTCAGCCCCTGGTGGGGGACGGAGTATCCGGTCCTTGGGGGCCGGAGTTTCCGGTGTAGGCCGGAGTTTCCGGTCACTTGGGCCGGAAACTCCGGTGCATAACTGGCTGCAACGGCTAGTTTTCCTGGGAGGGGTATAAATACTCCTCCATCTTCCTCCAGCCAGCAAGCCTGCCCTCTAAGATTTGATTTCTCTCTCCTCCATTGTTGCAAGCTCATTTCCTTGATATCTCCCAATCCCTCCACCCAAACTTGTTGATCTTTGGAGGATTGAAGGAGAAGACCTAGATCTACATTTCCACCAATCAATCTCTCCTCTAAGTGAGGGGAACATAGTGGATCTAGTTCTTGGAGTTCTTGTGTGGTTCTCTTCTTAGTTCTGCCTCTCTTCTCCCCCCATAAGCATTAGTTGCTTTTGGTGGGATTTGAGAGTGAAGGATTTGAGCACTTGTGCTCTTGCCTTTTGCATTTGGTGCATCGGTGTGCTCTCCACGAGGATTCGTGGAAGTTGAAAGCTTGAAGAACTTGTTACTCTTGGGTCCTTGGACCCTAGACGCCTTTGTGGTGGTTGGACCCTTGTGTGGTCACTTGTAGCCGTTCGGGAGCCCCCAATCGTTGTGGGTTGTGCCTCGGATTGTTGTTGAAAGGCTCCGGATTCCGCCTCGAAGGAATACCGATAGTGGAAGGTGAACCAAACCTTTGTGGTGCGGTTCATCGGAGAATAGGGTGAGCCTTTGTGGCGTTGAGATCGACCTTTGTGGTGCCTCACACCTCTCCAACGAGACGTACTCCCCTAAAAAGGAGGAACTCGGGAATACATCCTCGTCTCCGCGTGCCTCGGTTATTTCTATACCCGAGCTCTTTACTTATGCACCTTACATTGTGATAGCCTTCGTGCTTGAAGTATTCTTTGCTATCACCTTGTTGCTTGTCTTGCTTAGCATAAGTTGTTGGTGCACATAGGTGAGCCTAGTTTACTTAGGTTGTTGGCTTGTTAATTTAAACACCTAGTTTTATTCCGCAATTAGCAAGCCTTTAACCGGAAAAGTTTTATTCGCCTATTCACCCCCCCCTCTAGGCGACATCCTTGTCCTTTCAGTAGGAAGCTGAGGAGCAGAGTTATTATTACCCCATCTGCGGCGCGAGCGCGAGGCCGTTGTTGAGCTGCAGCTGATGCATGTAAAATGCATACATGAACTTTGCACTTTAATTGCTTATATTTCAATCATATTTGCATCATATAAGGGTTATATCAATGTTTTATAATGATTTTTGGGAATATTCATTTATTTCCTATTTTTATGGAATTAACCCTGCACAGGAAGAAAACCCTGTTTTCTTATTTTAATATTTCAGGGACACAAATGTCAACGAAATCACCTGGAAATTTACGGGCGTCAATATTTGGAAGGAAGAAGACCTGTGGGCGAAGGAAGCGAGCAAACGGAGGCTCGAGGGCCAAACGAGGGGGCCCACACGGCCTGGTACTGTAGCCGCGTGGGACCCACCCATTTGGGCCTCGTGGCTCCGCAGCCGTCGATCCTTTCTCCACCGCCTTCGTCTTGACCGAAAAACGCCTATAAAAAAGGTCCCATGACGTTTCGCGAAAGGAGGCGGCGGAGAAACAAAGAACCACGAAACAGAGAGACAGAAGGCTGCCGCCGGAGAAGATCGGAGGGGGGAAACGCCGCCGGAATCACCTCCGGAGGGCTCCACCCCCCTCCGGCGTGTTCATCATCAACATCTACAGCAAGAACTTTGAAAGGGCATGGCGCCCCCATGTGTGGTTTTGGTAATTAATGACAATCCCTATGGACTAATGGTTGCATTGAGTTATTCTTGTAGTGTTTGTCCATAGGCAAATGCTTGAACTCCATATGTTGGATTCAAGGTTGATGCCATAAATATATTGATATAATGGAGTATTTGGCATCAAGATCATCGAGTTGTATGGATATATTTGATATGATCAAGAAGAAGAATATGTGATGACCAAGATGGTATTCGAGGAGTTATCCGATGATTGGTCATATGTGAGTTGAGCATATCTTCAAGACATCATCTATTAAAAAGAGAAGAAAAGATACAAGGTTGATCAACGTCAAGTGGTGTTCGTCATCAAGCTTGTGTTGTGCAAGTTCAAGAGAAGTATCTCGAAGATATCATATGCTTGAAGCTTGCCACCCATTTGGAGATAATGGTCAAGTGAAGATATGCCGATAAGAGGCTCTCCCATAGTGGAGTATGGGGAAGAAATATGTGGATCTTCACCAAGCGAAGCGCAATCAAGAAAGGTGGCCCACTTGAGAAGATCAAGATCGTCATCATCTAGTCAAGTGGAATGCGCAAGGCAAAGGTATGATCTTGATAGGGTTTCTATTTTACCGGTCTCATGTTGTAGTCGGGAGACCGGGTTATTGGATAGATACCGTACTATCAAGAGGGGCTCTCGATTGAGCTTTAGCGTATCAGTTGGTGAGAGCTCAAACCATTGCATACTTGGCATCTCATCTTTCTTGGTTCTTATTTGGTTCTTCTCCTTGTTGGGTTTGTGGTGCTTGTTGTGATCTTCATGACAAGCCCAAGTTTCTCCGAAAACGGATTTCGTATGGAAAACTTGTTGCATTTTCGGGTTGGAAATATCATCGGTTTATCCGTGAGGAAAGTTCCACACCTTCCCATGTGTGTCAACTTAACTCTATTTATGGTTCTTAATATTTCCACTTTTTGTAGGCCTTCTCCTTGTCGTTACCTTTCCAACAAAATTGGTTTCACCTAATTTAGTTCAAACGAGAAAGTTATTGAGTTTACAGTTTTATATTCGATGAAAGTTGCTAGGGGCGGTAGTACCGCTGGTATAAGCGGTAGTACCGCCAGCTCCCTGACAAACCTGCTGCAGAGGCGGTACCGCCGCGGGTACCGCTGATTTCGTGTTCTGGCCGCATATGCGGTAGTACCGCTGGGATAAGCGGTAGTACCGCCAGCTCCCTGGCAAACCTGCTGCAGCGGCAGTACCGCTGCGGGTACCGTCGATTTGGCGTTCGGAGGCTTCTTCCGGTACCGCCAGCGGTACCTCGAGCGGTACCAACTGGTACCGGGGGCGTGGGATCGCGAAGACGAAGACCGTCCGTTGACTGGCGGGGTTGCTGCGCTGAAGACCGCAGCGGCACTACCGCCTATCCCAGCGGTAGTACCGCTGGCACGGGAAAGATGCTCCCAACGGGCAGATTTGAAGGAAGGGTATATATTGCCCTTCACCTACCTTGATTAAAAGGAACTCTTGAGCTCGTTTTCCACCATTGTTGACCTTCTTGAGCTTTGCTATCTCTCTATCCTCCATGATTCTTGCCTCCATTAGAGGGAAAAGAGAGAGGAGATCTAGATCTATCATTCCACCAATCAATCTCTCCTCTAAGTGAGGGGAAGCTTTTGGATCTAGATCTTGGAGGATTTGGTGTTCTTCTTGTTCTTCCTCTCTTCTCCCCCCAATAGCATTAGTTGCTTTGGTGGGATTTGAGAGTGAAGGATTTTGAGCACTTCTTGTGTTCTTGCCCATTGCATCGGTTGCATCGGTTTGAGTTCTCCACGGTGATACGTGGAAATCGAAGTTGAGAAGCTTGTTACTCTTGGGTACTTGGGGTGCCCTAGAGCTTGTCCTCTTGGGTACTTGGAGTGCCCTAGACGGTCCTTGTTGATCTCGGAGTTTTGGTGGCTCGCGGGATAGTTGGGAGCCTCCAATTAAGTTGTGGAGTGCGCCCCAACCTTGTGATTCTTGTGGCTTTGGGAGCCGCGGGAATTCGGTGAGAGCCTCCAATTAAGTTGTGGAGTGTGCCTCATCCTTGTACGGGTTCGGTGACCACCCTCAAGTGTCCCATAGTGGTTCGTGGCACTCCGCATTGGTGAGGCACGAAGGAGATTACGGTGTGCCATTTGACGGCTATTCGGGGATCACTTTGTGACTCCGCACCGCTCCAACGGAGACGTAGCTTCCATTGGGAAGTGAACTTCGGGATAAATCATCGTCTCCAAGTGCCTCGGTATTTCTATACCCGAGCTTCTTACTTATGCAATTTACTTTGTGATAGCCATCGAGCTTGAAGTAATATATCTTGCTATCACATAGTTGTATATCTTGTTTAGCATAAGTTGTTGGTGCACATAGGTAAACCTAGCTTGTTTAGGTTTTGCTTGATAAATTAAACGCTAGTTTTATTCCGCATTTATTCAAGCCTAAACCATAAAGAATTTTAAATCGCCTATTCACCCCCCCCTCTAGGCGACATCCGTGTCCTTTCAATTGGTATCAGAGCGGGTTCTCTCTTTTGGCTTCACCGCCTCGAGAGTAAAGATGTCGTCTAGTGAACTAGTGCACAATGCTTCTTTTATATTAGATGGCACAAATTATGATGTTTGGAAAATTCGCATTCTTGATATTTTCGGGTCATTGACCCATACATAGAGCGAATTCTAGATAGGGGTTATTCTCCTCCAAGGAATCCCAAAAGATTATCTTTTTGGATGAGAATAATTCCTATCTAGATGCTCAAGCTTCTAATGTGATTTTCAATGCTTTGAGCGATGTAGTTATTATGTCGGTCTCTCCTTTTCGGAATGCTCATGAGCTTTGGACCAAGCTTCAAGATAAATATGATGTGTCCAAGAATTGTGGAGATGATTGTTGTCCCTCCACTTCCGGCCGTGATGAGTTCTCAACTTCTTCTACTTCACCTACATGTGGCAAGCCACAAAGTAATGCAATGGTGAGTAGTGATAGAATTGCAATAATGATAGTAAGCTTATTTGATGATACTTCACCTCTATCTTATTGCAATGATTTATCTTTGGACTTACATATCTAGAACCAAAAATGATCACATGCTTGTGTTGATAGTCCTTGCATATCATGTACAAATTGCTTGACTAATCCTCGTGATGATATGCTCTCTATGTCTTGTTCCCTTGATAAAAATACTTCTATTTCCTCTAGTATTTGTTTGGCTAACAATGTAGAGGAAACCGAACACTCCATGGAACAAGACATGGACTTGAATGGTGCTTCAAGTTTTGCTTCATCATCATCAACCACTTCACACTTTTGCCTTATGGCAAGGGGATCAACGGTAATTTCTACCTTGACTCCCAATATATCTCAAAATGATAATGATGATGATAATGAAGAAGATGATAATGATGCTTCCCTTATTGAGAAGGGTAAAATGGTTCTTCATGCTATTGCTAAGAATAAAGATGCTCATGCTAAATTCATAGAAATCTTGACTATTGCTATTGAGAGCAATAAACTTATTGATGAGCATGAAGACACAATTGAGAAAATGCAAAGCCGCGAATATAAATACGCGGAAGAGATCGCCGATCTCAAGGAAGCTCTTGAAGAAGAACAAACCACCAAGGAGTCTCTTGAGGAAACTTATGCTCTCGAACTTTCTAGAGTAAAGGGATCCTATGATAGTTCTCTTAAAGTGGCTAATGACTTCAAAGTAACAAATGGTAAGCTTATAGATGCACATGCCAAACTCCTTGAGAATTTTGAGCACCTAGAAAATGGCTCTAGGGTCGTTAAGGGTGAGCTCATCAAACTCACCGAGTCTCATGCGCAACTTAAAGCTTCTCACTCAAAAGAGCTTGCCAAGTTACCTTCTCCTATTGCCATTAATAATGATGCTTGTGCTACTAACTCTATCTCTTGTGAAGCATCCATATTGACGGAGAATGTTGAGCTAAGGGCTCAACTTGCATTGCTTCTAGCAATATGGGAAATTGGAAGAAAGACATGAAAAGCTCTCGAGCTCTCATGAGGATCTTTAGTCTCCTATGATAAGCTAAAGTTAGCTCATGAGGCTATTATGTCTAAGGTAACATCTTGTGAACCTCATGTGGACAATGGCACAACTCTACTCAAAATGCTTTATTGCCATGTGCTAGTCCTAGTAATTCATCCACTCATAATATTGCTACATCTTGTGATGAATTACTTTCCATGCCTTGTTGCTCTAACAATGAAGCTTCAACTTCCTCTAGTGTTTTTGTTGATACTAACCATGTAGAGGAATTAAAAGAGCTCAAGGCCCAAGTCACTTCTTTGAAGAAAGACTTGGAAAAGCGTCATGATGGGAAGCCCACACTTGACAACATGTTGAGTGTGCAAAGACGCCCCAATGACAAGAGTGGACTTGGATTCAACTCCAATAACAAGAACAAGTCCAAGTATAACAAGAAAAAGAAGGGCCATGAACAAGTCAAGAATTTGGCCAAGATTGTTTGCTTCAAGTGCAAAGTTGAAGGGCACCATGTTAGATCTTGCCCTTTGAAGAAGAAGTCTCTTAGTGAGAAGCAACAAGGGAAGATGCCTCAAGTTCAAACTAAAGTTCCCCAAGTTGAAGAACGGCCACTTCCCAAGAAGAATCAAGCTATTCCTTCTCAAGTTGAGATTTCAACAAAGAAGAAAGGAGGAAGCAAATGTTGCTACTTATGCCGTGAGAAGGGTCACTTTGCTTCTTCATGCACTAGTGGTACCTTATCCAACCCTATCATAATTGATAATGTTTATTCTCTTAGGAAGGATAAGGTTGGCAATGTGTTTGCCAAATATGTTGGTACTCAAAGTGGTGTCAAGAAAAGAACCATTTGGGTTGCCAAGCCTATTGTGACTAACCTCTTAGGACCCAACTTGGTTGGGGACCAACAAGCTAAAACTTGATCAATAGGTGTTGTGGAGGGCATTGGAGACTTGGCTACATCATGAAGAATTAAGGGATCTTCATCAATTATATTCTCTCAAGCCAAGTCATTTGGATTATATTGTTCTATCTCATATCCAATGTTTCTCCTTGCGGTAACTTGTATTTAAATCATAATACATTGAAAGTTGCTTGCACCCTTGCATGTGTTTGGTTTTGTACCTTGCTAGTGTTTGTATATGTTGTGCTCTCTACTTACTTATCTTGAGCAATCAAGTATGTGTATGTTGGTTTGCACACCATGTATGTGTGATGTTGAGCCTTTATCAACTTGCTTATATCTTAATTGGCTCTTTTGAGAGATTAATGGACTATCCCATTTTGGAGTGATAGCTTTGCACTTCACAATCCTAAAAATGTATACATGAGTACTACCACTTAGTGTTGATATATCAATTTATCTAGTCTCTATATGGTATGTCATTCTCATGAGAAATTCAAATTCTATAATGTTCATTAATCATCTCTAGTTGGGTTTTACTTGCCTCTTGTGGAGAATAATGGATTATCACATTATGGGGGAGTAATAAGCTATGTGCATATTACAAACCTAGACAATGTGAACATGTGAGGTATTGCCACCTAGAATTGATATTGTTAATTATCTTATTCCTTTGTGGCATGTTTCTCAAACAAGTTCCCTTTTGCTTAAATGTTTTTACTTACTCACACTTTGGATCTTGTTTGTGATGAATGTTCTTGGTAAGGTTTTCCTCTAATATGTTCTCATATATCTCTTTGGGAAACCGATTGCTTCAAAGCACTCTTTGTAGTTGCTTTGCATTATCGCGTGAATATTTGAAGCTATCAAGAACATTTATCTACATAAGCATCGTGCTTAAATCTTATCCTTCACCATGTGCTTATTGGTTGTGAAGATGATCTTGAATATCAATCCAATACACCACTAAGAAATTTCTACATATACTCCATGACAATTGATAGTCATAATTGTGGTGAAATTGTAGATCATCTTCATATTGGCTCTTGATTTTATTGCCTTATTTCTTGCCAAAAATTAATTTGTTTAACTCCATTGTCTTCCTTACCTCTTGTGGATCATTTTGATTTACTCAAACTTTCCTAGTGTTTATTTGGTATAGGAGAGGCATTGATCCCATCATTGTGCACCTTGCATTCAAAGGCTACTTATAGATAATGCACTATTCTTGGGTGAGCTATCCTATATTGAGTACAACTTATATTTTCATTAGTATTGGATCTTATTGCTTTTTCTTGATATATGACTAGTGTTTGAATAGATATTTGAGAGCGATGATTCCATGTGTGTGCATTGTGTATTCAAATACAAGATCATAAAATAATGCACTTTTGTTGGGAGAGCTATCATGTATTTTTTCACTATTTATATTCTATTTGTATTTGATCCTTTCCATTGGTCTTTGATCCCGATGACATGTCTCATGGAAGACAAACCTTTTTGGCTTGGTACTTTGTACCATCATGAAAAGTGTAGAGGGTGTGGTTTATTTGTTGGAACCCCGCTCTTTCTTTTTGAGAGTTTGTCCCAATTGGCATCTCTCTTTGGGAGTGGGTTATATCATTCGTTGATTAACATCTTCTCTCTTTTGGTATCTCTTTTGGAAATTTGATATCTAGTCCTTTTATATATTGATTAATTGGTATCTTATTTTCTTTTTGATATCTTTATCCAATTGGTATCTTATCAATTATGTGTTGATTTGCTTTTAGTTTCAATTGGCTTCTCTAAATCAATTTTTGATTTGGATCTTTGATATAATTTGGACCCTCTTTGATCTCTAATATTTGTCCAAATTGTATCTCCCTTTGGTTATTGAAGGTCATAGGCATGCATATCTACTACATGTTTATTTTATGGCATGCTTTCCTTCTTTGTGCCAATATATAGGGGAAACTCCACGGAATCCTAAATCGGCTAAGATGTGCATGAAATTCAATTTCATATCTATATGCACATATTTATGTGGAGTTCCTTCTATGTATTGTAGTTTGACTAACTACTTGGACCCAATTAGTTTGGGAACAATTTTACTTGAATGTGTTTTAGGTACATGGAGATGCATTGGATGCTTGTCTCATTTACAATGAAAGTATCTTCACCACATGCTTATTGGAGCCAAGCGAGGATGGTTGATGAAATTTTATCTACTACATCAACCCAATGTCATCTCGGTAACAAGTATTCACCCTCATGCATACTTTTCTAGCATCCAACCTTGTGTAGGTTGCATCATGGCATGAAAAGTATTTATTTGCTTTTGTTGTAGCTATTGCAAATTCAATGTAGCTCTTATGATACTTGTTGCTTTCCTCAACGCATCCCAACTATCTCTTTTTCCCTTAGTGATATTTGTGATGCTTGTGTTGAGGTTGAATTTGAAGTTCATTATTATACAATATGAGAACATTGAGCTATGGGCTATGATCCTAAACAAACATCATATGTGTATATTTTATGACTTCCCTTTGGATATCATGTTTCTTTTCTTAGTAACTAATTTTATGTGTACATGTTTCTTTGTGGATATGTACACTTAGAAACTTATATACATGAGAGAAATTACATCTTTACTCGATATCCTAATTCTTCGGTGTCACCTCTTTTACTCCGTTTTTGATTCTTTGGCGTGACTCCGAAAAGAATTTGATTTATGAGTGCATATCCTATTTTATCACATCTTGGTGCTCTCATCTTGGTGAATATCTTGCTTGTCTTACAAGCAATAATCTTCACCATGGGATATGTCACAAGCTTTGTTTTTCATTTGCATCTTATTGAGCTTGTGAATTCATTTGTTTTTGTGTTTTAGAGGATACCGGAGGAGTGAGGATTCCATGTTGTACACCTTGTATTCAAATACAATAATTCTAAATTGTGTACAAATATTGGGGAGCTCCTCTATTTCTTTAAAACACTCTTTTGCTCAAATCATAATATCTTGTGTTTATTTGGTTAGTTGGATCTTTTTGATTGCTTACTTTTTATTTGGAGAATTGTAAAAAGTTTTCCATATCATTCTTTTGCAATCTTTGGATCCTCAATATAGTTTGTGCTCTCTCCAACTATTCGTCATTGGATATGTGTATTTGATTTCACTCATATTTTGAGAAATGCACACGTTTTGGGGGAGCTCATACTATATTGACCTTCTAAGATTTTTCGCCCATTTTGGAAATGGATGCCAATGGGGGAGAAGTTTTATAGGGTTTAAGGGAATTTGGTGTTATGCTTTTGTTTTGGTCATAAGCATTTACCTTTCATGCTCATGCATCCATGCTTGTTGATTTGCATAGTTGCTTAATTCATTATATAAACCCTTGTAAAAGAGATTGTCATCAATTACCAAAATGGGGGAGATTGAAAGGGCATGGCGCCCCCATGTGTGGTTTTGGTAATTAATGACAATCCCTATGGACTAATGGTTGCATTGAGTTATTCTTGTAGTGTTTGTCCATAGGCAAATGCTTGAACTCCATATGTTGGATTCAAGGTTGATGCCATAAATATATTGATATAATGGAGTATTTGGCATCAAGATCATCGAGTTGTATGGATATATTTGATATGATCAAGAAGAAGAATATGTGATGACCAAGATGGTATTCGAGGAGTTATCCGATGATTGGTCATATGTGAGTTGAGCATATCTTCAAGACATCATCTATTAAAAAGAGAAGAAAAGATACAAGGTTGATCAACGTCAAGTGGTGTTCGTCATCAAGCTTGTGTTGTGCAAGTTCAAGAGAAGTATCTCGAAGATATCATATGCTTGAAGCTTGCCACCCATTTGGAGATAATGGTCAAGTGAAGATATGTCGATAAGAGGCTCTCCCATAGTGGAGTATGGGGGAGAAATATGTGGATCTTCACCAAGCGAAGCGCAATCAAGAAAGGTGGCCCACTTGAGAAGATCAAGATCGTCATCATCTAGTCAAGTGGAATGCGCAAGGCAAAGGTATGATCTTGATAGGGTTTCTATTTTACCGGTCTCATGTTGTAGTCGGGAGACCGGGTTATTGGATAGATACCGTACTATCAAGAGGGGCTCTCGATTGAGCTTTAGCGTATCAGTTGGTGAGAGCTCAAACCATTGCATACTTGGCATATCATCTTTCTTGGTTCTTATTTGGTTCTTCTCCTTGTTGGGTTTGTGGTGCTTGTTGTGATCTTCATGACAAGCCCAAGTTCTCCGAAAACGGATTTCGTATGGAAAACTTGTTGCATTTTCGGGTTGGAAATATCATCGGTTTATCCGTGAGGAAAGTTCCACACCTTCCCATGTGTGTCAACTTAACTCTATTTATGGTTCTTAATATTTCCACTTTTTGTAGGCCTTCTCCTTGTCGTTACCTTTCCAACAAAATTGGTTTCACCTAATTTAGTGTTCAAACGAGAAAGTTATTGAGTTTACAGTTTTATATTCGATGAAAGTTGCTAGGGGCGGTAGTACCGCTGGTATAAGCGGTAGTACCGCCAGCTCCCTGACAAACCTGCTGCAGAGGCGGTACCGCCGCGGGTACCGCTGATTTCGTGTTCTGGCCGCATATGCGGTAGTACCGCTGGGATAAGCGGTAGTACCGCCAGCTCCCTGGCAAACCTGCTGCAGCGGCAGTACCGCTGCGGGTACCGTCGATTTGGCGTTCGGAGGCTTCTTCCGGTACCGCCAGCGGTACCTCGAGCGGTACCAACTGGTACCGGGGGCGTGGGATCGCGAAGACGAAGACCGTCGTTGACTGGCGGGGTTGCTGCGCTGAAGACCGCAGCGGCACTACCGCCTATCCCAGCGGTAGTACCGCTGGCACGGGAAAGATGCTCCCAACGGGCAGATTTGAAGGAAGGGTATATATTGCCCTTCACCTACCTTGATTAAAGGAACTCTTGAGCTCGTTTTCCATTGTTGACCTTCTTGAGCTTTGCTAACTCTCTATCCTCCATGATTCTTGCCTCCATTTAGTGGGAAAAGAGAGGAGATCTAGATCTATCATTCCACCAATCAATCTCTCCTCTAAGTGAGGGGAAGCTTTTGGATCTAGATCTTGGAGGGATTTGGTGTTCTTCTTGGTTCCTTCTCTCTTCTCCCCCCAATAGCATTAGTTGTTTTGGTGGGATTTGAGAGTGAAGGATTTTGAGCACTTCTTGTGTTCTTGCCCATTGCATCGGTTGCATCGGTTTGAGTTCTCCACGGTTGTCGTGGGGCTACCCTTCGACTACCCCACGGTGAAGATACCTGGTGCACGCCAAGACTAGGACCCGACATGCGGCCTATTAGAAGATGACAACAAAGGCCCACCTGGCGGCCCAATGAAGCCCAACAAGCTACAACTTGGAGTACAAGACAAGAAACTCATGTAAACCCTACCTGGCTCCCTTTATAAAGCCAGGCAGGGGCACCCCGTAGGGGAGAGGGGCACGAGACCACGTCTCTCATCGCCCTCGTGGCCACCATGTAATATCATCATCATCTATACAGATCAGACAAGCAGGATGTAGGTCTTTACCTCACCATGAGGGGCCGAACCTGGGTAAATCCTTACTTGTCAGCCGACGGAACTACCAGCGCGCACACTCTCTCCCCTTCAATCAACCCGGGGTACTCAACCCAGGGACTTGCCGAGGTGATCCCTCGTCAATTGACGCCGTCTGTGGGAAGAACGCGCGCTGGATTCAACATTTCGGCGGCTCCAATCTTCATCGACAACGGCGGCTAGATCGCATCTGGCCGGCACATCTACTTCGACACGTTCGACTTCGTCAACAACAGCGGCGGCGGCGTTCCGCGTGCATAGCTTCCGCGATCCAATCCGGTGGCTGCGTGGCGTTCCGTCCATACGCTCAGGCGTGGCGGTGTTTTGTGCTTAGCTATGCACGATCCGATCTTATCAGCTAGCGACAGCCGAATTTCTACTGCTGATACACCAGCGGTTCAAGATCTGCATCGACATGGCAAGCCTCTACTACGACTACGACCATCCATCAGTCGATAGTGGTGCGGGTGCAGCCCGGCATAAACTTTTGCCCTGGCTGCACGCGTGCATGATGCCGACGAGCAGAGAAGTTCTGATCTGGTGCATGCATGTACGAGGGGACCAAGCCCCAATGATCAATCACAAGAAGCAGCTAGACCACAGCATGCATGGATTTTGCGGCCGCAGTGCTAATCGCATGCATACCATCAGCCTACTATTACTAATCATCCTATCTCTTTCTTACTGTACATTGCAAGTGCACTTAATTAGATCTGTTTGATCCACTGGATATTTGGCCTATATGCAGCCAGCCAGGGATACGGGTCTAGGCCGACCTCCGCATCACCGGCGACGCAGAACATGCACTAACGAAGGCCCAGCACAAGGGGCCTCAGCGATGGAGCGAGGGCGCTTGACGTCGACAACGCCCGTCGTGTGTACCCGACGGGCCGGCGAGTCCGCAAACCGGTCGTCGGCAACCTCTACAACGACTCACTGGCATCAATGTCTGCGACTCTGGCGTCCTCTTCATCGACCACTAAAGCAACGATCAGCATCCGCGGTGCTGGCACAGAAAGCCCGCTCCCGGGAAGGGCATCAGGTACCCTCGGGGGCTGGCGCTTCGACGTCAACAGCAACAACAAGTTCATCGCTGCACCCGATAGGCGATTCGAATGCCTTCATCGACTCCACATCATCGACTCCGGTCCGCCGCGTCGACTCCGCTGACTTCATCGACTCTGCATCGTCAACTACGCCTCGCTGGCTCGACAAGGTGGACTCGGGGGCTGAGCGTTGCGCCGCGTCGATTCCCTCCGCCGCACAACTCCGGTCCGCCGCGTTGACACCCTGCGCCTCATCGACTCTACCGCGTCGACTCCCTCCGCTGCGTCGACTCTAGTCCGCCACGTCTACCTCTTTTGGCTAAACGCTACGGCTCCACCTCCGACGCTCGGGGCTGCGCCATACAGGGTGCGTAATTACCCTTGGCCACACCCGACACTCGGGGGCTGGTGGCCTCGCCTTCATCGACTCCGCCTCCGACACTCGGGGGTGGCGCTTCGTCAACGACAAGTTCATCGCTGCACTCGACACGCGACTCGAGTGCCTTCATCGACTCGGCACCGTCGACTCCCCTTCGCCAGCCTAATAAGGGACTCGGGGGCTGAGTGTTGCCCGCGCCGCGTCGACTCCGGCCCGCCGCTTCGACTCCCTCCGTCGCACTTCACGGCATCGACTCCGCCTTCATCGACTCCGCCTCCAACACTCGGGGGCTGGCGGCCACGCCTTCGTCGGCTCCGTCTCCGACACTCGGGGGCTGGTGGCCACGCCTTCGTCGACTCCGCCTCCAACACTCGGGGGCTGCCGGCCCCGCCTTCGTCGACTCCGCCTCCAACACTCGGGGGCTGGCGGCCACGCCTTCGTCGGCTCCGTCTCCGACACTCGGGGGCTGGCTGCCCTGCCTTCGTCGACTCCGCCTCCAACACTCGGGGGCTGGCGGCCTCGCCTTCGTCGACTCCGCCTTCGCCGACTCTGCCTCCAACACTCGGGGGCTGGCGGCCTCGCCTTCGTCGACTTCGCCTTCATCGGCTCCGTCTCCGACACTCGGGGCTGGCGCTTCACCTTCATCACTTCCGCCGCGTCGACTACTTCCGCCGCGTCGACTCCGGTCCGCAGAGTCAACTACTTCCGCAGCGTCGACTCCGGTCCGCCGCGTCGACTACTTCCGCCGCGTCGACTACCTCTGCCGCGTTGACTTTGGTCCGCCGCGACGACTACTTCCGCCGCGTCGACTCCGGTCCGTTGCGTCGACTATTTCCGCCGTGTCGACTCCGGTCCGCCGCGTCGACTACTTCCGCCGCGTCGACTCCGGTTCGCCGCGTCGACTCTGGTCCGCCGCGTCGACTACCTCCGCGCGTTGACTCCGGTCCGCCGCGATGACTACTTCCGCCACGTTGACTCCGGTCCGCTGCGTCGACTCCAGTCCGCCACACTTACTCCTTCTGCCGTGTCGACTCCGGTCCGCCGCGTTGAAGCAATCTCGCCTTGGCCGCACCCGATGCTCTCCCGGGTGCTGCGCCACACAGGCCACAACAAAATTGCCTTGGCCGCACCCGATGCTCTCCCGGGTGTTGCGCCGCACAGGCCACAACAAAATTGCCTTGGCCGCACCCGATGCTCTCCGGGTGCTGCGCCGCGCAGGCCATAACAATCTCGCCTTGGCCGTACCCGATGCTCTCTCGGGTACTGCGCCGCGCAGGCCATAACATACTCGCCTTGGCCGCACCCGATGCTCTCCCGGGTGCTGCGCGCACAGGCCACAACAAACTCGCCTTGGCCGTACCCGATGCTCTCCCGGGTGTTGCGCCGCACAGGCCACAACAAAATTGCCTTGGCCGCACCTGATGCTCTCCCGGGTGCTGCGCCGCGCAGACCATAACAATCTCGCCTTGGCCGTACCCGATGCTCTCCCGGGTGATGCGCCACCCAGGCCACAACAAAATTGCCTTGGCCGCACCCGATGCTCTCCCGGGTGTTGCGCCGCACAGGCCACAACAAAATTGCCTTGGCCGCACCCGATGCTCTCCCGGGTACTGCGCCGCGCAAGCCATAACATACTCGCCTTGGCCACACCCGATGCTCTCCCGGGTGCTGCGCCGCACATGCCACAACAAACTCGCCTTGGCCGTACCCGATGCTCTCCCGGGTGTTGCGCCGCACAGGCCACAACAAAATTGCCTTGGCCGCACCCGATGCTCTCCCGGGTGCTGCGCCGCGCAGGCCATAACAATCTCGCCTTGGCCGTACCCGATGCTCTCCCGGGTCCTGCGCCACACAGGCCACAACAAAATTGTCTTGGCCGCACCCGATGCTCTCCCGAGTGTTGCGCCGCGCAGGCCACAACAAACTCGCCTTGGCCGTACCCGATGATCTCCCGGGTGCTGCGCCGCACAGGCCATAACAAATTCGTCTTGGCAATTCACAGTCATCGACAAAACAAATCATTCAGTAGGCCAACAGGCTGAACGAGCATTCGAACAACTTTCGAGTGCCCATAGAGAAGTAAGCCAACATGCTGAATAAAATACACAGTAAGCCACCAGGCTGAATAAAAATACACGGTAAGCCAACAGGCTGAACGAGACTCTACTCATTATCGAGTCCCTCATTCACTCCCATTGGGAGTATGGCAATAACCGGCTTTCGACTGAAGGCTAATTAAGATTAACCTCAATTACAAACAATTCAGCTTAATCTCGGGGGCTACTTCCATCGGGAGCGCTGTCGCGCCCCCGATAGCATGAGATCAATATTCAGTCGAAACATTACCGACTAAACCATCCTCTGTAAGCCCTCAACGGCCGGAGTCGAATCATTTTTACTTGTCCCTTTCAGGAACCCGACGGCATGCCCAGGAGGAAAGAGTCCTTACCCGAATCTTCGATTCGCCCAAGCACTCGGGGGCTCCTGTCGTGGGACTACCCTTCGACTACCCCACGGTGAAGATACCTGGTGCACGCCAAGACTAGGACCCGACATGCGGCCTATTAGAAGATGACAACAAAGGCCCACTGGCGGCCCAATGAAGCCCAACAAGCTACAACTTAGAGTACAAGACAAGAAACTCATGTAAACCCTACCTGGCCCCCTTTATAAAGCCAGACAGGGGCACCCCGTAGGGGAGAGGGGCACGAGACCACGTCTCTCATCGCCCTCGCGGCCACCATGTAAGATCATCATCATCTATACAGATCAGACAAGCAGGATGTAGGTCTTTACCTCACCATGAGGGGCCGAACCTGGGTAAATCCTTACTTGTCAGCCGACGGAACTACCAGCGCACTCTCTCTCTCCCCTTCAATCAACCCGGGATACTCAACCCAGGGACTTGCCGAGGTGATCCCTCGTCAACGGTGATACGTGGAAATCGAAGTTGAGAAGCTTGTTACTCTTGGGTACTTGGGGTGCCCTAGAGCTTGTCCTCTTGGGTACTTGGAGTGCCCTAGACGGTCCTTGTTGTTCTCGGAGTTTTGGTGGCTCGCGGGATAGTTGGGAGCCTCCAATTAAGTTGTGGAGTTGCGCCCCAACCTTGTGATTCTTGTGGCTTTGGGAGCCGCGAGAATTCGGTGAGATCCTCCAATTAAGTTGTGGAGTGTGCCTCATCCTTGTACGGGTTCGGTGACCACCCTTAAGTGTCCCATAGTGGTTCGTGGCACTCCGCATTGGTGGAGGCACGAAGGAGATTACGGTGTGCCATTTGACGGCTATTCGGGGATCACTTTGTGACTCCGCACCGCTCCAACGGAGACTAGCTTCCATTGGGAAGTGAACTTCGGGATAAATCATCGTTTCCAAGTGCCTCGGTATTTCTATACCCGAGCTTCTTACTTATGCAATTTACCTTGTGATAGCCATTGAGCTTGAAATAATATATCTTGCTATCACATAGTTGTATATCTTGTTTAGCATAAGTTGTTGGTGCACATAGGTAAACCTAGCTTGTTTAGGTTTTGCGCTTGATAAATTAACCGCTAGTTTTATTCCGCATTTATTCAAGCCTAAACCATAGAAGAATTTTAAATCGCCTATTCACCCCCCCTCTAGGCGACATCCGTGTCCTTTCAAACTTCTCCACCATCATCACCATGATGAAGGGGGAGTAGTCCACCCCCTGGACTAGGGTTTGTGGTGGTAACTTTTGTATCTCTCCTCTCTCTTGAGCTTCACTAATTAGTACCGTATGAGCTGCTGAACATGATTACAGTCATCTATGTAATACCTTGTGGTGAATATTGTGGTGTGAGATGATTTGTTATGCATTTACCGTTGTGTTGGAGCTTTTGTGATTTGTCATACTTTGAAGTATGATGTATGTGGGTACGGGATGGCCGATGTGACACGGCATAGGTATTGAGTGACACAGTACCGCCCAACGTCCTTTATCTGGGGGTAAAAAGAAAGAGTATGATGTGGGAGTGAGAGAAACCACGCTAGTCTTACGAGGGGTGACCTAGCAACACAAATGAGTATTTCTTTCAACTATGTGTTTTAGGACATATAGCCGTCATAAAAAGCTATCATTAAATCATGACAATTGTGTGTACTTTATCTATACCATGATGATCGCCGTAGATGAGAGAGAGAGGATTAAGTGAACCCATGAACCATGTCCATTGTTCCTATAAGAAACACACACTTGACCTTGTACTCTTGCTACATAGAGGATTGGGCTTTCTCTCTTTGAGAGCTTTCACTTGCTACTACCTTTGTCTTGTCCTCTTGCAAAGAAGAGGATTGGGACACTTTTACATCCATCAAACCAACCATCTTGTTCTCTAAACTTGTTTAGTGCATAATCAACTAAAACTTGTGACACTTTAGTTGTAGGGAATATATAACTTTTCCTTCTTGCTCCTGCGGATCGATACCTTGCTTCCACATTGAGAGGTGCTACAGTGATCCCTTGCTCTTGGGGGTTATCAGCAGCCCGCCGTAGTTTTTTTTGCGGGGGAGCCTGCCGTAGTTGGAGGTGTCGTACAGGCGGCGCAGCGCGACGGTGGGCAGCGGCGCCGCCGCCGCGACCGGCGGGGCAAGGATTGCGAGGAGGACAAGCGAGAGGAAGGGCGAGACCGCCATTTCTCCGCTTTGCGACGCCTTCTCCCTTGCTCCGAAGGTGATCTCCAGCGCCTGAAGCGCCGCTTGACGGCGGCCGGCGACGGAGACGACCACAAAAAGGGCTGACGGGTGGGTTCCAAGAATTGAAGAAAAAAACCCAAATTTTTGCCACGTCAGCCGCCACATCAACGAGTCAAACAGTCAAAATTTACCCAAAACCGCCACAAATCGAACAAAAACCACCTTAGGGTTTGATTTATCCGGTATTGCCAAGGTCAGGGTACAAATTGTCCGGTTTTGGAGTTCAGGGTGAATTGTCTCCAAATCACTATATTTCAAGGTGAAAAGTTTTTCCTTTCCTTGCTAGAAAGCTGTTGTTGGGCCAGGTGACGACCAATTTCCGAGTAAGAGTAGAAACAAACGCTAGGTTCAAGGTGGGCCTGTCCACCGCTCCATTGTTAGCCCCCCGCAGAAGAACATCTGAATTTGGGTTCCGGCCCATGCTTTACAACGTGGGAAACGCATGCCCAACTATCCCCAAAACAAATGTATTGTGGTTGTCCAACAAAAAGGTTCAGACCACTACACTGACAGTGATTGCTGTCATCTTCATGTTGACGATCCGATCACGTGAGGACTCATCTTGTTCACCCTGATGCCGCTGCTTTCGACGGCGGCGAGGATGACGCTGCACCTACAGAGGAGGTGCATTACGAAAACGGATGTTTTTGGCAGTATTGTTCACGGCAGAAGTCACAGTACGTGGCTCGTGTGAAGGTGCATTACGGAAACGGATGCCTTTTCGCCATTACCTTAAAATTTCCGCGCGATCTTTTGAGCTGAATAATACAGTCTGAACGGCGAGTGACGACTTGAGCAGCCAATGGCAGGCTGCGATCCATGATTTGGACTCTAGCCTAACAATTTTGACCTAATCGCTCGGAGGCTATTGGCTCCTCGGCCTGTTCAATTTGCTTCAGAATAATGCTAGTACTCGCCTTCTCAAGTATAACCATTGGCTCCGCCCGGTTCCTCTTGGAGCTCTTTTTAAAAAAATCTGCGATGTTGCCGGCCGTCGCAGGAAGTAAGCACGATCGTGTCGTGTAATCGTGTGGACACCTCGTGCTCCTGGCCCTAGACTATGGTTTCCCCCCCTGAACCAAACAGTTTAGCCAATAGTGGAGTGTCGTATGAGATTAACTACTCAAGTTAGCCGTACCAAAACGTAGTCGTCGAAAAGCTAAAAATAGTCCAGTTCGCATCGGAGACGCAAGCTACGGCCGATGTATGGAATCTTCGGGACCGAAACGTGCAAGAACTTGGAAAAATCAGACGTCACCAAGGAGATGATTGGCTCTCCCTCCCGAGCCTCACCAACTCCTCCGGCACAATCGACTCGAGTGGCCAAGAAAAGAGAGGAGCACGCAGCTTTTCGAAAACGTTAACGTCGTCATCATCGTCCGAAAGAAAAAGGAAAAAGATAGATAGATTCCTGACGTTCTGTTTTCCCGGTCGACGAGGCGCGTGGTCTAAACAATTCTGGCCGCCTCTAGGATCTCGACAGGTGGCGATCACGGATGCGGTCCGCGGAAACGGACGGTGGAGAGCGAGCGGAGCCCAGCCGAGCCGAAAATGAAACCGCGCTTGGCTACGCTACCGAGCCGAGCCTGCCTGTAATTTTCTACTCTTTGATTAACGCATTTTGTATATTATCATGATATATTTTCCTGGACCACCCTTGAATCCATCAATAATTAAGCCACCCGTACCAAACGTCGCGACGGGGACCCGAGTTGTGCACGGAACAGCGGCTTGGTCCAGTGAGAGCGACGTCCACTTTTGGGTGACGGCGACGTAACCGCTGCAGAAAACTTTCGCAGATCTAGCTACTCTCAGATCTGCTGCTACTGAAACTCTCCTTGGCATTCCCCTCCTCGTCTACAGGAAGCGCGAAGGCGATTTTTGGATCCTCTCCGTCCTTCCACCGCGTCTTGCCGCTGAGGCGTGGGATTCCTCCCCTCCGCCGGCCGCTTCGGCGGCGGGAGGGTGGGGGATCCCCGCCTCCGGCCTGTACATACGGTAGGTTAGGGTGGAGCTTCTGCCGGCGGCGTCCTGGAGGAGGTGGGGCTGCCGGTGGGTGGTTTGGTGGCGGCGCGGTCTTCTCCGGCGGTGGATCTCTTCGGAGCTCGCCGTCGTCGTGCTCGTCTTGCAGGCGCTCGAGGCCCGGCGTGGTGCTCGGGGCCGTCTGCTTCCCGTCAGATCCGCCGCCTACGCTCGTGTTCTTCAGGTTCTCCAGCGACGGATCCGAAGGTGGCTGGGGTTTTGAGGCGTTGCTGAGCCAGGGGGGCGTCCGCCTTGGCGTTCATCGACAGGAGCTCCGCCGCGGCGCGGCGGGCTGTCTACGCGGGCGTCTTTCAAGGGGACAATTGTTTCCCAGGCAGTGGCAAGACGGCGGATGCTGCGCTTCGTCTTCATCGCCGGTGAAGCTGGTGATCTTCGAGCTGGTTCTGGCTCCTCTCCCTCGTGTTTGTTCTTCGTTTGTTCTTTCTATGTACTGTTGTATGTGGATTCCGGGTGAATATACGTGGTGAAGTTGGAGGTGTCAAAAAAAAAAAAAGATCTGCTGCTACTGTATCGCCAACTTGTCTTGCTACGATTTCGAGTATGGAGCTGGGCGGGTGATTTTGAGAGATCGAGGCTTTTTCAAAGCCGAATCTAGCTTGATTGTGGTAATTGTGCATGCATGCACTACAAACGGTCCAGTAGTTTTTTCTGTTCGGTTGCCTAAAATTAAGCGGAAATCCATTTCGGGTTATGGGTGCAGATGACCCATTGCTCAAAAAACATTTTTCAAAATGTAACAAAAATTCAAAAATAAATTTTTTGGATGCACTTTAAGGCATTGTATATGTTAGTACAAAAAGTTTCGCGATGAAACGACATTTTATTGTGACCTATGCAAAAAAGACAAATCCGGACGCTTAAAAATCATTTCGTATGAGACTTTTTTTTTGTCTTTTTTGCACAGGTCGCAAAAAATGTTTTTTCTCCACGAAACTTTTTGTGCTAATACAAAATGTTTTGATATATATCCGAATTATTTTCTAATTTTTTTTGACATTTTAAAAAATAAATAAAAATGTTTTACAGAATGGGTGCATCTGCACCCATGAGCCGAATCGCCGTGTCCAAAATTAAGCGTATATTCTTCGTGAAAAGTCGAACAATGTAAAGTTTGATCAAAGATTTTTTTTTTTAAAACAACCAACAACAATAATACATGTATCTAACGGTGTTGACTTGGAATTGTAGATGTTAATTTTTTTTTTTGTAAAAACTCGTCAAACTTACACGGTTTGACTTAAACAAATATATAGGCCTTGCTTTTATGAATGGAGTTGGTATTAATCAAATGACGAAGGACTAGAATCAATCTCATAGGTAGAGACAAGGTCCTCGGTACAGGATCCCAACCAAACCAAAGTTCGATCTTGAAATCCTACCGAGAACAGCTAGTTCGTTGCTCAGTGTATTTTATAGGCTTCCTATCCTTTCAATTTATATCTTTTGACTTATTACCATTTATCACACCATGAAAAAGGGCAGATAAGCATCACTATGGTGAAGAGTAAGTGAGTAACCATGGTTATCCCTTTACAACAATTGGATTCCACGGTAATGGGAAAGTTGGACCACTAAAGTGATAGTAATAAACCTCCGCAACATGCCTCAAGTTTCGCTTCAAGCAGGGGCGGATCTAGGGGGGGTGCTAGCAGGGGTCAGACCCCCCCCCCCCCCCCCCCCCCTCAGACCCCCCCCCCCCCCCCAAGGATTTACACAACTTAATAGTTGTATCAATGGCAGTACATAATTATCGTATTAGTATTTGAGCCTAAAGCCCATAGTAATTCATGTAATTACAGGCAACAAAACCCAGAAAACCAGCCCACGACTACAACTAATTAGGCAACATGCAATGATCGTGGAAGCCTGATTGTATTCCCCACTTGCATGCATCGACCTCGCTGAAAAACTGTTGGATCGCTTGCCACCGCCGCCGCCCCTGACCCCGTTCGCAAGCCGCCGGACATGGATTTGATTAGCAACTTGTATAGGCAGCCGTGAGCCGTCTGGCCACCAGTACGCCGGCCGCCGGATACAGTGTTGCCCGATCGATTGTTGCACATCTCCCTGCAATCGACTCACCGCCAGGAAATTTGTCTAAGGTACACGTACTGCTAATCTAGTCAAAGTACATTTTCTTCCAGTTTTACAATAATTCGCTAGAGTATTACTTTTTTATGCCAATTTGCATCAATCTTCAATCTAGCTAGTGCCAAATTAACATCAAATCGTTGTTAATAGTAGAACTATATTAAAATTAAGAGAAAATAGCTATATTTTGTTGCCAAACGTACGCCGGTTTGCTTATAATTGTTGTGTGTAGCACTTTGATATACATGCCGGAGGTTTCAACCTCCTTTTCAAGAATAAGAATTGTAAGTTTCTTCTCTATGCAGAAGTTAAGATTATTTATATTAATGTAGTAGGACAAACGTATGATAATATATGCTATTTTTTTTACACTTGATCTCCTCCTATACAATACGTCAAGGGCGAACACGATAGCTTCGCCCCCCCCCCCCCCTATATCCAAATACTGGCTCCGCCCCTGGCTTCAAGTGCAGTATCAGGTCTACACCGTGGTTCCTGCTTCATTATTGGTGCTTGTTAGATATGCATGGCTCGAACACCATAGCTTATCACTTATTTTCTCTTATAGATATTTGAAATAAAAAATTGATTGATTTGGAGCAAGTTATTCAAGTCGAATCTAGAATTGTTTCCAGCCTTCCAATGTTGGAATCGGCTTGTCATGTGCGAAAAGCAAGACGATCGTTTGACAATGTATATCAGATGATTGTCCCAACAAGTCTAATACCATTGTAATATTCTGTAGATGTACAATGAAATATTACTTTTTCGAAATGGGACCATGGCCCCAGCCTCTGCGTCAGAGTGATGCACACGGCTTTCAATAAAAAAATATTTAATGAAGTATCTATAACATTGATTTCACATTTTAGAAGTTGACAGTTTTACCAAAAGTTTCTATGAGACATCTTTGATCATGTTACTCTTGGAGGTTGTGGAATCCTTAGCGATAGGAGTCATGGGAAGCTTTCCCAAGGAGAAAAAAGGCTTGATCCAAGGAGTCGTCTGGGTTTTGCTTCTGCCATACTCTTTCCATTGGGAATTAAAGTCGTCTCAAGGACTTGAACTTGGAGAGTCTATGTCCCCTTTGGTAGTCTTTTGCCGGCCTTATCATTACTACTCTTTGTTGGTAACTAGGTTTCTTATCTTGTATATCTTCTTTCTAGTTTAACATTGCCATATATGATTGTATCACCTAGCTACTTGCATTTTGTTGAACCTTTATATTCTGCAATTTCCTTAAAAAACTTAGTATCATTTACTTCTGATTATTTGTTATAGATTAATCTATAACTATATACACTTTCTTATTTTTACAAAAAAATATCAACTACAATGACACAAGTGAAATAACCCTAACAATAAATAAAAGCTTTAGTAGCAGCATGAAGCATATGTCTAGTTACTAAAAATAAGTTGTTATCACATGATAGAGTAATACCATGAAATACCTCTTGAACCTACACTTATTAATTAGTATAAGGATCCTTGGTTGGTGATCAGTGCACCCTGACTCACCTCGTGAGCATTCACGCGAGGACAAACACAAGGGGGCCACCACGTGAAAACTTTATTTCGTCTCTCTCATGTATGTTTGCTATGAATTTATATAAAGAAGTAAAACTCTCTAAAATTTGCAAGTCCATTTTGTTGATTTTTTTTGAAATTTCAAAGTTGTAATCTTTTGAGAGTTAAAGATTATGAAAATGTAAATATTTGTGTTCGTTCAATTTCAAAAAGTTTTGATCTTTTGAGAAGTTTGAAAACTTTCAAACTTAAAAGTTTCCAATTTTTTAAATAAAACTTTGATTTATATTTTGATTTTTTCAAATAGACTTTGATTTTTTTTAACGTTGGCGACATATTTTATAAAACTTACAAAATAAAAATCCGCAAAAAGGGGAACTTTTACTTCTGGAAAGAGAGGAGGCAACGACGTTTGTTTCTTTGAGTGAACATGTGACAAAAGTTGTATGGACGTATTTTTTTCTATAGTGTCTTGTACTTATTTTCTAAAAAAGTTTCACAAAGACGAACCATAACCCAAAAAAATCCACAACGGCTCACCCTCCCGTGAGAGAAATGAGTGTTGCAACCGGATAACAAAATGTGAGCACGGTTACAAACGTGAGCGAGCTACACGGTGACTTTGTCAAAATTTCAACTCCGTAAAATTCAGCCTCCAGTAGACTTTGTGTAAAATATGCTGTCTACGTGTTTGTGTTGTACTCTACGTCTGGATTTTACCTTTTTTTAGTCAGTACGGATGGACTCTTCTTGTCGCGACATGAGCCCCAATAAAAAATCCCAACAAGAAGGAAGAAACACACACGATACGCAACACGCACGCCCGCGAAAAGCGGTGACGAGCTGGACGCCGCTTGGCTCCTCGCCGCCGAGCTGAGCCGGACCTGCCAGGTAGGTAATCCGGCCGTCATCCATCCGTCCCACCACCAGGCGGAGCCGGAGCCCGAGCCCTACCAATCTCTTCCTCCTCCCTCCCCCGCCTCCATCCATTCTTCCCACTGCCAGTTCGCGACACCGCCCGCAACCTGTCTACCAAAAGCACAAACCAACACTCCCCATCGCCGTCCCCGTCCCCGTCTCCGTCTCGTCGCCCCGCCCGACCACCGCGATTCCCGCCTCCAGCTCCGTCCGCGCGCGCGCCAGGTGACGCTGCCCTCCTCTTCGTCTCGCAGAGATTTGTCCTTTCCTGTCCCGGCCTCCTTTTGCATGTGGCGGCGGGTTCCGAGGAACGACGAGCTGTTGGCCCCAATTCGCTCATCTTCTCGTGAGTCGATTGATTTGGGGGGGGGGGGGGGGGGGGGGGGGGGGGATTCATGCGTGACATTTCCTGTTTGGTGTGGCTTTAATTGATATTGAAAGAGCAGCAACCAGATCTGCTCTCTTCCCACGTTGTTCTAGCCAGCTAGTACTACGAGAGTCATAGGATTTCCGTTTTCGGAGTGTATGTGGTTCTCGATTTGGGGGTGCCTGTGACTGCAGCTGAGACGGCATGGTATGGGGGCAGCTCTGAAGTCTGAACCCTGTGTTCCCGGATAAAAGCAAAGCAGGCGTCGTCCTTGTGTTTCGTTTTCCTTTCCCTCGCATACAGAGCTCCGCCCGTATCTTATCAGTCTGACTAGATAGATTGTCTGTCACAGGCTATGGAGCTCTTGTCCTGGTTAGTCAATACTACTAGTAGATGAGACCTGATTGCTCCTGAATTCCTGGGTTGTTAGAAGCTCCATCTGTGTATATCCTACACAATTTCCCAGTAAAATTTCGTCTTGCCATGCGACGCAAGTTGCTCCTGTATACCTGGCTGCCTTCGAAAAAATGGCATGGGCGCATGGCCAAATCCATGGTGGCACATTCAGCAATTTTGTCCAGGACAGGGCTCTCATTAAGTCTGTATTTATGCACAAGTTCCTTAGGCAAATTGTCAACCTTGCACCTGTAATTTCGATCTATTTATGACCTTATTGTGATGCATTGTTCGTTAGCGGACATGTGGCATCAAATTGAATACACGGTTTGATTTAGGCAGGTTCCGCCGTTAGCGTTCTTCAGACATGTCAAAGTTTCAAAGTTAGTGCTGTCTAGAATAACAAAAAGGGAACTCATACACATGTTTGATAGTGGAGTTTTTTCTCGTTCATGCTAGCTTCTTTGTTTGATCATTGTGAGTTTTATTGTACTTGAGATGCGGTAAATGGATGATGGTATCCATCGTGTTTCCCCGTTGTTCTTAAATGTTGGTAGTTGAATATGTTTAGTTTTTGTCGCACTGGTGCTAGCTGACTTTGGTGCCTTTTACCGTAACATGGTTTTCATGTGCAGTTATTCGACTGCAGCTAGCTGCTTAACTAATTCATTGATCATCATATCTGATAGTGACATTACTAGATAATAAAGTTAGACCAATTATTTCACTCAAGCTATCAAACTAGCGTTTGTAGGTGCAGTAGTGCATATGAGAAGGGTCAAAAGGTTATGTTGAGATGTTAGGACTTAGGGATACCATTTGTCCATATTCTTGCTTATTGTAGTTATAGCCATTTCTTTCATGTTTCCTTGTTTGCAAGATACTCAATCATCATATTTTTGGCATACACTAAAATTAGTTTCGTTGTTGGCTTTTACAGCTGGTTGTACCACTACAAAAATTTAACAAATAAGTTCATACCAAACATATGTTATTATCTGAATTTTAGCTGACATATTGTATTCCTTTTGTAGTTTGAAGATTGGCCAACCACAAATCATTTAGCCCTTCGTGCCTATGTCTGATGTCAACTACCAGGGATGTTGTTTAGTCCTCAGGAGATTGAGTAGCTTTGGATCTTAAATTCTCACTGAAACTACAGAGTTATGGACCGTGCAGACACCTCAGGGTTTGTGAGTGGTGGTTGCTTTGGTACTACGCTCCTGCTGATATTCTTCCATTTTGTTTATTCGACCATCAGTGTCTGAAAGACAATCCAGCCCCTGTTTTTCAGCTCTCCAGTGATCCTGTTAATATTTACTCACACGGTTGTCATATTGTTAAGCCGTGATGGATAACAACTTTGTGGATATCCCAAACCAACCTGTGATGAATGAGTCCTTTGCGTTAATGGCACAATCAGCTCCAAGCTACACCATGAAGAATCTTAGCAAAAGCACACTCCACGTGGACCGTCTCAGCTCAGCAATGCCTAATTGTGGCCATGGTGATGGAAATACCCAAAGCATAAATAACATCACAGCTAGAGATGATGGCTGCAGGCTCGTTCTTGGATTGGGTCCAACACCTGATTTTTACTCGACAGACTATCAACCACTGGAGTCTACAGGTCAAAAGAATCTCAGAGCTTGTCTGAACAGAGTTTCTCGTTCACTGATCCAGGGTTGCTGAAGCTTGGCCTGCTGGTGGATAGTGCAGAAACAATTCAGCATCTACAAGCACCAAATGGAAGAGTTCATTCATTTCCAATAGTTGACGAGGCTTCAACATCTGCTGCTGTAAGGAGCATGGGTGGCTACATGCCATCCCTACTCTTTGCTCCCGCTCCAGTTCTTGTGTTGCTAATGAGGCCCAACTACAAACCCCAGATTCATTAGATCACACACTACAACAGTGATAACACTCAGCTTATCCAACAACATCTTCAGCTCAGCCCTGAACCTTCTGCTACAACGGATACTTCATTTGGTGTGAGCTCTGATGTTGTCACTGGAGCAACCACGTCAGAACAACGGAGTCACCCCGACATCCTAAGAAGTGCAGGTTCAAGGGGTGCTCCAAAGGTGCAAGAGGTTCATCCGGGCTGTGTATTGCCCATGGAGGTGGGCAAAGATGCCATAAGCCTGGGTGCCATAAAGGAGCGAGAGCAGCACCGCTTATTGTAAGGCCCATGGCGGAGGACGGCGTTGTGCGGAGCTTGGTTGCACCAAGAGTGCCGAGGGAAAGACAGATTATTGTATGCTCATGGTGGAGGCCGCCGCTGTGAATATCCTGATTGTCCTAAGGCTGCACGGGTAAGTCTGGACTATGCATAAACATGGTGGTGGGAAGAGATGCGCAATGGAAGGTTGCATTCGGAGTGCTGAAGGGAAGGCTGGACTATGCATTTCCCATGGTGGTGGACGCCGGTGCCAGTATCCAGATTGTGGCAAGGGGGCTCAGGGTAGCACATTGTACTGTAAGGCGCATGGTGGTGGCAAGAGTGTGTCTTCGATGGGTGCAGCAGAGGTGCAGAGGGAGCACACCTTTGTGCAAGGCCCATGGTGGTGGGAAACGGTGCATGTTCGAATGTGGTGGTGTTTGCCCAAAAGTGTACATGGGGGAACCGAATTCTGCGTGGCACATGGAGGAGGAAAGCGCTGTGCGGCGCCTGGTTGCACCAAAAGCGCCCGCGGGCGCACAGACAGCTGTGTGAAGCATGGTGGTGGTAACGGTGCAGGATTGACAACTGTGCGGCAAGAGTGCTCAAGGGAGCACTGACTTCTGCAAAGCCCATGGTGGAGGAAGCGGTGCACATGGGGATCTGGTTGTGAGAAGTTTGCGCGCGGCAAGAGCGGCCTGTGTGCTGCACATGGGACCTTGGTGGCCAGGCAGCAAGAACAGGGAGTGGGGGTGAAGAGAGGAGGCAGCATGATCGGACCAGGTCTCTTTAGTGGCATTGTGGCATCGTCAACCACTGCTGCGAGTAGCATGACAAATGATTACTCGTCATCAGGCATAAGCACCGCGTCAGATAGTGACGGCACAGTTAGGAGCCAAGCAATGATACCTCCTCAGCTGCTTGTTCCTCGCTCCATGATGCCCTCGTCGTTATCTGAGCCTACTGTACGTCAGGGTAGAGAAGGGAGCTGTGCTGTTCCTGAGGGAAGGGTGCACGGTGGTGGCCTCTTGTCACTCCTCGGTGGCAGCTTCAGGAACGCCAATATAGATAAGCTCTGAAGTGTTTTTCCATCTGCAAATTCTGTCGGTCTGCTTATATATAAAAGGCACTGTGTTGCCTATTGGATTCTATGGTTCTTCTCTTCGCTTGATAAACATTTCATGGATGTTTAGTCCGTCCATTGTACATTCACGTCCGGCAATTGTGCTTATCGCTTTTGGGATGCCGGTTCAGCGAGTCCTAGTTTCTACCAATAAACTTATGTATTTGACATACTGTGTCTTATTTGATTGCGGATTATTATTATTCTTTAGAAATTTGGCGCTTTGTAAAAGACAGCGCTTTGTAGTCTGTACACTAAAATCTCGTTAGCTCTTTTGAAATGTTAGGACATCCAGGTTCTAGTCATGCGCAGTTCTGTGATGAACTAATGACCGACTGTTATCTTTCTTCTTACTCATGCATCTTCGGATATAATCGACATGCATGTCACATTATTGCTGATCCCATCAACAACCTATTGTTTTCTCGTGATTTTTTTCCAATATACTCTCCAATCTCCATGGAGATGCTTCTCTTTTTCTTTTTGAAATTTCCATGGAGATGCTTCTCTTGCGAAATGGGAGGCCATTTCCATTATCTCAGTTTGGTGGAACTTGATAGTTGAAAGGACAATGATGTCGCCTAGAGGGGTGTGAATAGGCGAATAAAACTTTTCCGGTTTATGCTTGCTAATTGCGGAATAAAACTAGCTGTTTAAATTAACAAGCCAACAACTTAAATAAACTAGGTTCACCTATGTGCACCAACAACTTATGCTAAGCAAGACAAGCAACAAGGTGATAACAATATAGAATACTTCAAGCATGAAGACTATCACAATATAAATTGCATAAGTAAAAGGCTCGGGTATAGAAATAACCGAGGCACGCGGAAACGAGGATGTATTCTCGAGTTCCTCCTTGTTAAGAAAGTACGTCTCGTTGGAGAGGTGTGAACCGACATAACGGTTCAACAACCACAAAGATTTCACCTTCTTCTCCGATGAACCGCACCACAAAGATTTGGTCCACCTTCCACTATCGGAATCCTTCGAGGCGGAATCCGGAGTCTTTCAACAACAATCCGGGGCACAACCCACAATGGGATTGGGGGCTCCCGAACGGCTTTCAAGTGACCACAAAGGTCCAACCACCACGGGCGTCTAGGGTCCAAGGACCCAAGAGTAATAAGCTCACAAACTTTCAACTTCCACGAATCCTCGTAGAGAGCACCGATGCACCAAATGCAAAAGGCAAGAGCACAAGTGCTCAAATCCTCCACTCTCAAATTTCAACAAAGTAACAAATGCTTATGGGGGGAAGAAGAGAGGAAGAACAAAGAGGAGAATCACACAAGAACTCCAAGAACTAGATCCATTAGGTTCCCCTCACTTAGAGGAGAGATTGATTGGTGGAAATCTAGATCCAGGTCTTCTCCTTCAATCCTCCAAAGATCAAAGAGTTTGGGTGGAGGGATTGGGAGATATTGAAGAAAAGAGCTTGCAACAATGAAGGAGAGAGAAATCAAATCGTGCTGGGCAGAGCTGCAGAAAAAGAGCCGTTGCAGCCAGTTTCACACCGGAGACTCCGGTCCAAGTGACCGGAGACTCGGCCTGGGGCGGAAACTCCGGCCCCACCAGAGGGTGAACCACTTTCAGACGAGAGAAGCTAAACCAGAAACTCCGGTCCCCTGGGGCCGAAAACTCCGGTCTGGGGCGGATACTCCGGCCCCCACCAGGGGCTGAACAAGAAACCAGACATCGACGAGAAACCCTTGGGTCCGGAGACTCCGGACCTGTAGGCCGGAGACTCCGGCCCTGAAAAGCAGCAACAAAACAGTAAAGCTTGAAATGCGATAACTTTCTCGTTCGAACTCCAAAACAGGTGAAACCAATTTCGTTGGAAATATTAAGGGTCACAAATATAGAGGGGATACCACACATGGGAGGTGTGGACCTTAACTTGAAGGTGGACCGGTAATATTTCCAACGCCGAGAACAAACAAGTTTTCCAAACAAAAACCATTTTCGAAGAACTTGGGCTTGTCATGAGGATCACAACAAGCACCAAAACCCAATAAGGAGAAGAACCAAATAAGAACCAAGAAAGATGATATGTCAAGTATGCAAATGTTTGAGCTCTCCACAAAGATGCGATCAAGTTACTCACTTGAGAGCCCCTCTTGATAGTACGCCGTCTATCCTCAAACCCGGTCTCCCACTAACAACATGAGACCGGTAAAATAAAAAACCTATCAAGATCATACATTTGCCTTGCGTATTCCACTTGAGCTCGATGATGACGATCTTGACTCTCTCAAGTTGGAACACCTTTTTTGATTATGCTTGCTAGCACATGCTTGATGAAGACTTCTCCAAATGCTCCCCATACTCCATTATGTGAGGGCCTCGCTAAGCTCCGTCTTCATGTCTCCTTTGCAAGCTTCAATCAAATGATATCTTTCGAGATGCATCATATTGAACTTGCACTTCATCTTCTTCACACATGACCATTCTTCATATAAACCCTTGAGTAGAGCATTGATCAACATGTAATCTTCTAGAGTCCAACACATGAACTCCAAACATTTCCTATGGACAAGATCTACAAGTATATCTCAATGCAAACATTAGTCCATAAGGATTGTCATTAATTACCAAAACCACGCATGGGGCAACACATGCACTTTCAGTTCCAAGGGATTCAGATATTTCCAAGGAATCGGATGTTCCTCGAGGTGTCGAAAGACTCAATACAAATGAGCTACAAGGAGAAACACTAAATGAGTAAAATTTGAGACTACCTGCCTTAAACTAACGCGACTTGGAACGAGCAATTTGGGTCAAGCCTCCATAAACTAGTGCTAAATCTCAGATCTCCAGAAAGAATCGCTCCAATTTTGGTTCAGAGAAGCTCAGATGGAGAGATTTGACTTTCTCATGTACAACCTATAGAAGAACCTGACATTATACAGGCCATTACTTGTCATGCTCAAGTAGACAAGTAGCCACACCGTCTCTGCCTTTTGCAATGTGCAAACGAGTCTCTGTTACTTTGGAAAGCTGGATACTACTTCCATTGTCTCAGTTTTGTGGAACATGATAGTTCAGAGTGATTCAGAGATATCCCCGAACCAAATACTTGCATATCAGGAGTCAGAACAGATGTATACTGACGTGTTAGCAACTCAGCGAAGAATGGACATACAAGGAGAAGGACTAAACGAGTAAACTTTGAGATTAGCCGTCCTAAACTAATGGGTAATCAAATGAGCAATTTGGGGTTAGTCGCCATAAAATAATGCGAGATCCAAGATCTCCAGAAAGAAATACTCCAATTTGTATCAAAGAAGATCAAATGAAGATATTTGGCTTCCTGCTGTCTAGAACTCATCACCCGCTTACTATACATATGCGACTACATGCTCAAGTAGCCACACCGTCTCTGCTCTTGGCAACGTGCAAACCAGTCTCTGTTAGTAGTAGCGCTGCCCAAGCCCAACAATGGCTAGAGCTGCGCTGCTTCCTGTTGCGTTGCTGCTGTGCCTCGCGCTGGCCGGCATCGCCAATGCTGAAAAGAAGCCGGTCGGCTTCTACGATCTCAAGAACAAGAAGGGGGATTTCTCCATCAAGGTCACCAACTGGGGAGCTACCCTCATTTCTGTCCTTGTCCCTGATCGCCAAGGTATGGCCATGGCCGATTTCTTCTTGCTTCCAAGAACCCATATGCATGTCTCTGTGTCGTTGCTCAAGAGATGGAACCATTTTGTAGGAAACGTGGCCGATGTCATCCTTGGATACGACACCCTCAGAGAATATGTTGTAAGTCACGAGTTCATCTTCATTACCGCAATGTTGACCATATGTTACTGTCGAAACATTGCACTTCTCAGTTTATTTGATGACACAAAGATGATACCCCCTTTTCCCTAAAAAAAGCAAAAACAAGATGCAGAAATGTGCAATAGAACCAAAGTTAATAGCTGTGCTGAGAATTTTTGGAATACAGATTTCAAATATGTTGCTCCTTGGTCCTTGCCCACTATAAAAATGATAAACTGAAAATGTTTTGTTCACGTTTGCAATCAGAATGGCACTGCTTCATTCGGAGCGACGGTCGGGCGCGTAGCCAACAGGATCGCCAACTCGCGCTTCGAGCTCGATGGGGTGGTCTATGATCGTCTCTACCCTAACGACGGCAACAACTCGATTCACGGTATGGATCAGACTTAGATTTTTTTTCCAACCACATGTCCACATGCATGGTTGGACTCCTCTCTGCTAAATTATTTCGGTACTCTTTGTTTAGGCGGCCACAGGGGGTTCAGCAAGGTCATTTGGACGGTGAAGGAGTACGTTGGAGGCGGTGACTCCCCATACATCACCTTCTTCTACCACAGCTTCGACAACGAGCAAGGTACAGCTTCCACATGTCCAGAGCTTCTATTTTGTTGCACTTTGATTAATCTATCTTCACGACACCTTGGTATATGAAATGCGGTAAATACGAGAAGTCAAATTTGTAGCAGCATCTTCTATATTTAGAAAGCATCGAGTCCTACTACAGAGCTGACTTTCAGTCGTTTCTGCGGATCATGTCGCAGGATTCCCGGGCGACCTGGACCTGTACGTGACGTACCGGCTCTCCAGCCCGTACGACCTGAGCATCACCATGAACGCGACGGCCACGAGCAAGGCGACGCCGGTGAACCTCGCGAACCACGCGTACTGGAACCTCGCCGGCCACGGCAGCGGTGACGTCCTCCGCCACGAGCTCCAGATCCTCGCGTCGCGCTACACGCCCCTCGACAAGACCAAGATCCCGACGGGCCAGATCGAGCCCGTGGCCGGCACCATCTACGACTTCCGGACGCCGACGCCCGTGGGCGAGCACATGGAGATCGTCGCGGGCGGCGGCGGCGGGTACGACCTCAACTTCGCCGTGGACGGGCCGCAGTACGCGCTGCGGAAGGTGGCGCGCGTCAAGGATCCCAAGTCCGGGCGGGGCATGGAGGTGTGGGCGAACCAGCCCGGGGTGCAGCTCTACACCGCCAACTGGGTCATCAACGAGAAGGGCAAAGGCGGGAAGGTCTACGGCCAGTACGGCGCGCTGTGCCTGGAGACGCAGGCGTACCCTGACGCCGTGAACCACCCCGAGTTCCCGTCGTCGATCGTCAGGCCTGGCCAGGTGTACAACCACGACATGGTCATCAAGTTCTACCAGGAGTACTAGTAGTAGCTACAGTATAAGATGCAAGCTTGAATTCATGAATCCGTCATCTCTTTCTTTTTTTAAGCGCGTGATCCGTTAGTTGTAGTAGCATGTGCTGCAACATGCATGTTGTAGTTTTAGGAGTGGCAATGTCAACGGGCACAAAATCTTGTCGCAATGGGGCGCCGAGTTTTTTTTCGTTTTGAATTTGGACCGCGTAATAAAGCATCTTTAGATTTATCTTCCAAGAAAGTGTTGAAACTGAGGTATGTTATCCTAGTGAAACTAGTTGGATTCATTGTTATTGGAATTTTTTATCACCGACTTAATTTGTTTTCTAGAATATGTTATATTTCATAGAAAAATACTGAGAAGGTCGATACATCGTCGTTAATGAAGGCTACATCTCCACGCACCACATCCACCAAGCGGCTTACAACATGCTCTCAAACAAACAACCTGACAATAACGACATGTCGAGGGCGGTCATGAAGGTAGAGCCACTTCTTCTGATTCTACATATTTACGTTTTATTATCCTTTTAGCTTATGCCGCCACGCTTGGTAACAGAGAACGAACAGGTTTGGAAACACCACACAATTGGGGCGTTCTCGTATTAGCAGTATATATAGGGTACATGCCTTGGCCACCAAGGGAGATCACAACGAGATCAACAACCGAATTAGCTATACAAGATTCGGTTGGTAGCCTAACAGATATGCTATACATGTTACGTACGTGTACAAGGCATACTTTAACATCCCCCTCAGTTTGTGCGTCTGACGGAAGAACACACAAACTGGACCGAAATTCGGCAAACAGCTGCGAAGAAAGGCCCTTGGTCATGATGTCAGCATACTGGTGGCGAGATGGCACATGGAGAACCCGAACCTGTCCAAGTGACACCTTTTCTCGAACAAAATGTATGTCGATCTCGTGTGCTTGGTGCGGCGGTGTTGAACCGGGTTAGAGGCCATATAGACAGAACTGACATTGTCGCAGAAGACAACCGTGGCAGCAGCAAGAGGTTGATGAAGTTCGCCAAGTAGTTGACGTATCCAGCAGCACTCGGCGACGGCATGGGCAACAGCTCGGTATTCTGCCTCGGCGCTAGAGCGAGATACCGTATGCTGCCGCTTAGAGGACCATGAGACCAAGTTATCACCGAGGTAGATGCAGTACCCGGGTGTGGAACGCCGTGTGTCCGGGCAGCCGGCCCAGTCAGCGTCGGAGTAGGCCGTGAGAGACACTGTCGGAGAACGGTAGAGATGCATGCTGAGGTCGAGGGTGCCCTTGACGTAGCGTAGAATCCGCTTCACCAGAGCGAGATGTGGCTCGCGAGGAGCATGCATGTAGAGACACGCCTGCTGGACAGCATGGGAGATGTCAGGACGCGTCAGCGTCAGGTACTGCAGGGCACCCGCGTAGCTACGGTACTCCGTGGGATCAGCAAGAAGAGAGCCGCCCGTGGCGGACAGCTTGCACTTGACATCAATGGGGGTAGCGCATGGGTTGCACTCCACCATACCTGCACGCTGAAGAAGCTCGACGGCGTACTGCCGCTGAGAGAGCACCATCCCGGCGTCCGTCCGGGTGACCGAGATGCCGAGGAAGAACGACAGAGTACCCAGGTCTGTCATCGCGAACTCGGAGTGGAGCAGCTGCGTGAAGTGTCGAAGAAGCCGGTCGGTGGAAGCAGTGATGACGATGTCGTCCACGTAGAGGAGAAGGTACGCGAGCTCGGTGTCGCGCTTGTAGATGAAGAGCGAGACGTCTGACTTCGATGCAACGAAGCCGAGGCGATGAGCATAGAGAGCAAACCGCTGGTACCATGCGCGCGGAGCTTGCTTCAGGCCGTAGAGTGACTTGTGAAGACGACACATGTAGTCGGGGCAGCGAGCGTCGACGAACCCGGGAGGCTGCTGGCAATAGACCTCCTCGTCAAGGTTGCCGTTGAGGAAGGCGTTCTTGACGTCGAGCTGATGAACCGGCCACGACCGCGAGACGGCGATGCTGAGGACGACGCGGATCGTAGCCGGCTTGACGACCGGACTGAAAGTCTCGTCGAAGTCGACCCCCGGCTGCTGAGAGAAACCGCGAACCACCCATCGAGCCTTGTACCGAGCAAGACTGCCGTCTGAATGGAACTTGTGTTTGTAGATCCACTTCCTGAAACAATGTTAGCACGAGCTGGGCGAGGAACAAGAGACCAAGTGCCGTTCTTGACGAGAGCCTCGAATTCGTCGTGCATGGCCTGGCGCCAGTTTGAGTCGGCGAGGGCGCCCCGGTATGTTTTGGGAATGGGAGAGGGAATGGAGTGGGAGGCCGAGAGGTTTAGACGATCGACGGGCTGGAACAGACCGCGTTTGGCGCGGGTGACCATGGTGTGCGTGTTGGAAGGGGACGGCGGACGGTGAACCACGACTGGAGGCGAGAGATCGCTTGCAACAGAGGAGATGGAGGCGGGCGACGCGACTGCAGATGATGTGGGCGTGTTAGGAGGAGAAGGGGACCCGTATAGAGGCCCAGCCGAGGCCGGGACGCGGGCCCGGTAGACGGCCCATCAGAGGAGGAGGTCGGGGTCGAAGGCCCAGCAGAGGGAGCCGAAGCGGGAGTTTGCGACGCCGGGGAAGCGGGCGTGCGAGCGGCATGCATAGCGGGCTCGCGGGCGCCATGCATGTTGGGTGACGGGTGGGTAGGCTGTGTCGCTGAAAAATCCAGAAGAAAATCGAGCGCCGGGCTATCGTTTGGGGTCGACTCAGAGAGGCGAGCAAAAGGAAAGATGGACTCGTCGAATACAACGTGACGTGAGAGAATTACGCGACGGGTGTTTAGGTCAAGACAACGATACCTTTGTGATGGCTTGGGTAGCCGAGGAAGACGCAGGCGACGGAGCGGGCTGCGAGCTTATGTTTAGCGGTGGCGGACTGGTTAGGGTAGCACAAGCAGCCGAACACACGAAGTGCGGAGTAGTCCGGCTGGGTGTTGTATAGGCGTTGGTAGGGTATGGCAAAGTTTATGGGTTGAGACGGTCGTAGGTTGACTAGGTGTGTCGCGGCGGCCATGGCTTCTGCCCAGTAGGACGGAGGCATGCGGGCCTGGAAGAGAAGTGTGCGCGTGACGTCATTGATGGTCCGGATGGCGCGCTCGGCTTTGCCGTTTTGGGCAGAGGTATAGGGGCATGAGAGGCGGAGGCGTATGCCGTGGGTGGTGAAGAAGGACGTGACCGTGGAGTTGATGAACTCGGTCCCGTTGTCGGCTTGCATGGCAACTAGAGGTTTAGAGAATTGTGTGCGAGCATAGGCGACAAAAGCAATAAGGTGGGTGGCTGTATCGGATTTTTGACGCAAGGGAAACGTCCACATGAAGTGCGAAAAATCATCCACAATAATAAGATAGTACTTAAAGCCCGAATTACTGAGCACCGGAGATGTCCAAAGATCACAATGTATTAATTGAAAAGGTGCAGCACACGTAGACGTAGACCTAGCGAAGGGCAAGCGCACATGTTTGCCAAGTTGACAAGCGTGACAAACATGCGAGGATGCTTTATTACATGAAATAAAAGACTTCTTATGAAGATGTGACATGGCGTCACGTCCTGGATGACCTAAGCGACGATGCCAAAGCTCGGTGGAGGTGGAGGTTGCAAGGAGTCCGTAGGAGGGGTTGGTGGTAGCCGATGGTGAAAAGGTGTAGAGGTCGCCACGACTATTGCAGCGAGCGATCACGGCCTTGGTTCGAAGATCCTTGACAGAAAAACCGAGAGGGTCAAATTCGACAGAACAAAGATTATCAAGTGTGAAGCGACGAGTAGATATAAGGTTTTTGACAAGATTAGGAACAACTAAAACATTGTTAAGGTTGAAAGTGTGAGCGGAAGCAGGAATAGAGGTGTGGCCAATGTGAGAGATCGGCAAGGTAGAACCATTACCGACAGTAACAAGAGAGGAAGGAATAGAAGGTTGAGAGAATGTAGCATACCGGGGTCGGAGGCCATATGCGCGGTGGCTCCCGAGTCCATGGCCCACTCGCCGCCGGCGGTAGATGGTGTGGCCGCAGAGTTGAGCGCGGCCATCAGCGCGGACGTGTCCCAGCTCGGTGTAGACGGGCTGACGTAGCCGGGAATAGGCGGCGGGTTGGTGCCGAACGCCTGCCCGTGCATCGGCGCGAGGGAGGTGAAGGCCTGCGCCGGAGGACGAGCAGCGGGCCGCGGCGCGAGGACGCCTGGTGCAGGTGACGGAGCTGGAGCGCGCCAGGAGGAGGAGGGGGCCTGCATCTGCTGCGCCTGGCCCGTGTATGGGTTGAAGCACACCCACGGGCCGATGGCAGGCGACGCGCCGCGCGAGTCACCGCCGCCATAGCGGCCGTTCTTCTTCTTCTTGCCGTAGAATGACCGCCGCCGTTGCGGTTGCCACCGTTGCCGCCGCTGGAGCTGCCACCGCCGAAGCTGCCCTGGCCATGGTGGCCGAAGGAGGACGAGCCGGCGCCGTTGGAGGAGGCGCCGTACAACGCGGTCTGAGCGCCCACCTGGGTTATGTTGGCGAGCTGGGTCTCGCGGAGCGTGAGGAGAGAGCGCATCTGGGCGAAGGTGGGCAGCGGGTTCTGCATGGTGACGATGGTGGTGTCGGCGTAGCGCGGATTGAGGCCGCGGAGGCAGTTGAGGACGAGGGCTTGGTCGGACACCGGGGTCCCGACGTCGCGCAGCGCATCGGAGAGCGCTTTGAGGCGGTGGCAGTAGGCGGTGATGGAGAGGTCCCCTTGCACGAGCCCGCGGAACTCGGCCTCGAGGTACACCGCGCGAGTCATCTGGTTGTCGAGGAAGAGATTGGTGATGAGAGCCCACGCCTCCTGCGCGGTTTGCTCTTCCGCCATGATGATGTCGAGAATCTCGTCAGAGATGGAGCCGTAGAGCCACGAGCGGACGACGTAGTCCTCGCGGATCCACTCGGGAGTCCGAGCGGCGACGGCGGTGACGGAGTTGACGTGCCCGAGCAGATCGTACTGCCGAGCAAGACACGGATCAGCATGCGCCACTTTGTGAAGTTGGAGGTCTTCAGGTCGAGCGTCACGGGGACATGAGTGCGGACGCTGGCGACGTTCACCGCTGGCGAGGCGGCGGCGGGCAGGGCCGGCATGGCAGCAGGGATGAGGGCTGCGGAGGAGCTGGTGTTGAGGGCAGGCGAGGAGGCAGAGGAGAGCGCCGCTGCTGTGTTGGAGGCGAGCGCGGCGGCGGTGTCAGACATGGTGAGATTGGAGATTGGATCGGTTGGGTTGCTAGGGTTTTGGGAAACGAAAACTGCTCTGATACCAAGAGAACGAACAGGTTTGGAAACACCACACAATTGGGGCGTTCTCGTATTAGCAGTATATATAGGGTACATGCCTTGGCCACCAAGGGAGATCACAACGAGATCAACAACCGAATTAGCTATACAAGATTCGGTTGGTAGCCTAACAGATATGCTATACATGTTACGTACGTGTACAACGCATACTTTAACAGTAACAAGTGTATCCCACAAATTTCAAGTCTGTCGATTGGAGTCGGCTTGTGACACTTGGATCCTACTTTTTATTTACTAGGCGCGCGTACCTAGTAGGTGTATCTACCGAGTTTTGATCCGGACACTTGGAGTTGACTTCATACTTTTATTTTTTCTTTCTTTGATTTTTATGACACCGTGGGGGCGTGCAAACATACCCACTCATTATAGCCCCCAGTTTTCGTTCAACTAATTAGAATCAGGCTAAAACTTTCTAATTATGAAATGTAGACGTTGGTAAAGACATTGTGAATATGGTGATAATTCATCCGAAATCGAAATCATACTCGTACATTTGTATAATTCACGGTGGTAAGTATAACCCACAAGCAATACTATGTGGTTTACATGAATCTCCATGGGATTTCACATGTGAATAATTCTTGCAGCATGACTGGTGGAAGAACCCTGTTACAGTCTATACAGAATGCACTTGTGAGAATACTCTTTCAGTAAATCCATTGCTGATATGGCAATGTTCAGATCACATAATTCGCCACTATCGATATATCACACAGTGATGCAGGCATAAAGTGCCAACCGAAACATAACCGGTTTTGCTAATTCTCAATCGAATGAGAATTAGCTTAATTCTCATTCGCATAACGTCATCGGTTGCAATTCCACCTGCAACAGTTTCAGACCACTTGATTTGGTTCGTGATTTGTCCATGAGTTGCAAGTCAACATGCAATTTTAGATTTGATTATGTCATGTGAATGAGAATGAAGTTATTACTCGTTCACATGAGTTGCAAGTGGAGCTGCAACTGCTTTAAATCATTTGATTTGCTTCATAATTCGTGCTAATTATAAGTTACAACTTGATTTGTAACTGTGATTGATGACATCGTACGAATGATAACAAAACTAACTCTCTCATTCTGAATTCTAGAGAGACCTAAACATAATTTATTTTGGCAATCACACAAACATCTTTTTTTTTCTTCTTTTGACATGACGCCAAACATCAACTAGTTTGAGTGGAGAGTGGCAACTCGCGCAAGCGCGGCATGGCGCACGACCGTCTCAAGTGCAGCGCCCGGTTGGCCAGAAACAGGCCGGGATTCTTTGCCGATCCTCTCAGAATCTACCAACGTGGTAGATAGTATCACGAACCAGGCAACCAGCCGATCTTGCGATGGGTCGGGCGACGGCGTCGATCCTCGTCGCTTCCCCTCTTGAGGGCGTCGTCTTGAAGATGGTGTTTCCCTGTGTGCTCTCCCATGGGCTGGGGAGAATTGATTATCACCCCCCAGTTCATGCGCCACCACCACTTAAGCCCCTTGTTGGTATTCCTCCCTTCTAGCCCCCTTTGACGTATTATCTCCTCATTAATCTGTTAATTCATTATGCTAATCTAATTATAAGCTGCAATGGCAGATATGCCCCTCGTCTCTTTTTCAAGTCGCACCTGGGTAGAGAATTAGCTCGTTTCCTTTTCTTTGTGCTGGTCACCGTGCAGTCCATGAGACGACGCGCTGGCCTCAATCGGCCCTGGCCGCGCAGCTGTCCGCCGTCCGCGCCGCACTCGCCTGAATCGGCCCTGGCCGGGCGGCCGTTCGACGCAACGCTCGCCTCAATCCCCCTTGGCCGCTCCGCCCTCCGCCGTATGCCGCCGCGCTCGCCTCAATCGCCCCTGGCTGCTCCGCCGTACGCCGCGTTCAGATGCATCTCGCCGTCGTACGCCGCTGCATCCCTACCACCTGCCGCCGCCGCTGCATTTTTTGTCGACTTTGCTTGCTGCTTCATCGATTATGGAGTTAATAGCAGTTTTTTCGTGTGAAGACTGAAGCAAAAGCACATACAGTATATCAGAAGGGTAGTTCTGTCTATTCATATGCCCATTTGATATTTATATGTTAACAAAACTGTTAAACAAGGCAAAGGGGGATATCAGATACAGGACTGCCGAACTGAGGGGGTCGGAAGGGAGGAAGACCAACTAGAGGGCTTAAGTGGTGGTGGCGCATGAACTAGAGGGTGATAATCAATTCTCCCGCGAGTTGTGTGGCAACGATGACAGTGCTGAGCGGAGCCGAGTCGCGATGTCCTTCGTCGCCGACAGTCCGTGCTGCTCTCGCCGTGAAGAGGTGAAGTCGAGCTGCGTGTCGCGGGGCGGCAGGCTGGCAACAATGCCACCTTTTCTTCGGTGGCCACGTGGATTTCCGTCAGCGCAAGGTTTGCAACTTTCTCCGGTGAAGTTCTTCGTCGAAGTCGGAGCTGCCTCTTCCACGACGCTTCGGTCGACTGTTTGGCATATGCCGACATGGGTTTCGGCGCCGGTTGCGGTGAGGGCCTCGTCGGAGGTCGTCAAAGGTGAAGTCGGAATCGCTTGCTCGGGGAGGAGTGACGACGATGACGCTCGATGACTGCCTCCATGTTCTTTTTCTCCTCAGCGGTGTGTTTCTTGTGGGTAGCCAGGTTGGCCGGGTGTGCACAATGCGATCATGTCTCATGACTACATTGGTGCAGTTGTAACGGTTTTCGGCCGGTTCCCCACAAATGAACGGTCAATTCTCTTCTATTTTTTTAAATAAAATGAGCAATGTTGTCCGTTTTGTTAAAAAAAAAACCAGGCAACCAGCACACACCCTCCTCTCCCCTAAGAAAAAACAGAACAGAACAAAACAAAACTGAGCGCGCCCATCTCGCTATCCGGCGGCGAACGGCGCCGCAACGCAACGACAGCATTGTTCCTCCACTCCGGCGGTGGCGTTCTCGCCGGTAAGCTCCTGTCCTCCTCACCTTCCTTCCCATCTCCGGCATCCCTTCTGATTTGTTATGGAGCTTGGTGAGGCTGAGCGCCTGTACACCGGCGACCGAGGCGAGTGGCAGCGGGATCTTGGTGATTTGGGGAAGGACCGGAGTTGTTTTAGGACCCTGATCTGGTCCTTTGGGGAGGAAGCAGAGGTCTGATCAGTGGCTCTTGGCGCCGCCGTGTTGGATTGATCAACTGCTGATCTGGGCTCATCTCCTCTGAACGTGCACTGTGCGGTGTGCAGGCACGTCAGGGAGTATCACCCGGCACGCCTTCCTGTAAACACCAAAACAGCAGTAAACCAAGTGCATCAAAGCGGCTAGCAAAACTAACGGAAAGTAAAGATTATTGTAGCTTAGATCAATGCAGCTTTTGCAATAGCAGAGATTGTTACCACTTGTGCATTATTGCAATAGCAGAGATTTTTACCACTTACATGTTAGATCAGTGATTTTTATCCGAAGTTCCGAACCGAGCTGAATTCTCACCATTTGGAGACTACTGCCAGATTTATCAAATTAGTCAGCTACGACATAGTGGGGGAGAATCCATTTTGGACAGTTGCACGAGAAATAGGTTTAATCATTTTGAGATGCTGTCACTATCATCAGCTGCAATGACAGCTACTGCACATAAGTAGCGATGAAGACAGCACACTCTGGTATCCTAACGTATCAACATATGTGATGATGTCTGAATTATTTGGTTTTGATTTTGTCTTTAATATGCACTGCTAACATTCTTTAATTATATTCGGACAGTAGCCATACCTGATACCTCCTCCTCTCTGCTCTGCAACGTGCAAAGCAGTAGAGTCTACCATTAGTTGTGCTCCGTAACGTCCCTGCGCTGTGGAACAAGAAAATAATGGCCAGAGCTGCTCTGCTCCCTGTTGCGTTGCTGCTCTGCCTTGCACTGGCCGGCAGCGCCGATGCTGCCGGGTTCTACGAGCTCAAGAACAAGAAGAGGGATTTCTCCATCAAGGTCACCAACCGGGGAGCTGCCCTCGTGTCTGCCATTGTCCCTGATGGCGAAGGTATGGCTGCTATTCTTCTTTCTTCCACGAGTCCATATCCATATTTGCGTCTTGTTGCTCAAGAAGTGGAACCTCTTATGTAGGCAACTTGGCTGATATTCTTCTTGGGTACGACACCGTTGCTGAATACGCTGTAAGATCACTACTCTCTCTGTTTTTACCGTTTCAGAGCAGTATAACATATACTCCTATCTGTACATTGTTATACTGTTTAGCATGACCTATCTGTCTATTGGTTGACCGTATGAAACTCACACAAACACACAGTCTGCTTCATGATATTCCTTCCTGCCTGTATTACTGCTTGTCTCCTCATCAGAAAGGCTCGGCGTCATTCGGAGCGACGGTTGGGCGTGTAGCCAACAGAATTGCCAATGCCCGCTTCGTGCTCGATGGGATAACCTATCATCTCGATCGTAATGATGGCAACAACACGCTTCACGGCATGCTTCAGACATCACTTTGATTCAGTTATCTAAACCCATGCGTGGAGTCAAGATTGATAAGTTTGTTCCCCCATCATTTTGTTGCTACTTGTTTAGGAGGCCTCCGGGGTTTCGGCAAAGTCATCTGGACGGTGAAGAAGCATGTGCGCGATGGTGATACCCCGTACATCACCTTGTACTACCACAGCGTCGACGGAGATCAAGGTAAAAATATTGCCAAATCGTTCCGCTTTGGTTGATCTTTATGATAATATGGTAATTTGGCTATTCCAAGAAGTCAAGTTTGTACATGAAGTAGTAGAGAAAAGCCCTCCCAAACAGGCTGAAAAAAGAATCACCAACGGTTTAGATGACCTGGTGCCTCCAATTTAAAAGATGTCCCTTAGAAGAACCACCGGGGATAATCCCAAACAGCCTCCCTCTGCGAACATGTCCGAAGAGTTCATAGTATGCAGAACAGAAACATCTTAAGCTCCTGTCGTTTATGGCCATTTCTGTTCTAGCTTTGAGTTACTATAGAGCTGAATTGCAATTGGTTTCACGGCTAATCCCGTTAGGAGCATGCAGGATTCCCTGGCGACCTCGACGTCTACGTCACGTACCAGCTCTCCCGCCCGTACGACCTGAGCATCCGCATGAACGCGACTGCCAGGAGCAAGGCGACTCCGGTGAACCTCGCGAACCACGCGTACTGGAATCTCGCCGGCCACGGCAGCGGCAACGTCCTCAAGCACGAGCTCCAAGTGCTCGCGTCACACTACACGCCCGTCGACGCGTCCATGATACCGACGGGCCAGGTCGTGCCCGTGGCCGGCACGAAGTACGATTTCCGCACGTCGACGCCGGTTGGCGAGCACATGGACATCGGTGGCGGCGGCTACGACATCAACTACGCCGTGGACGGGGAGCAGAACGAGATGAGGAAGGTGGCGCGCGTCCAGGAGCCCAAGTCCGGGCGGGCGTTGGAGCTGTGGGCGAACCAGCCCGGGGTGCAGCTTTACACCGCCGGCGGGCTCATCGACGAGAAGGGGAAAGACGGCAAGCTTTACGGGCAGTACGGCGCCCTTTGCCTGGAGACGCAGGCGTACCCGGACGCCGTGAACCACCCCGAGTTCCCGTCGACGATCGTGAGGCCCGGCAAGGTGTACAGGCACGACATGGTCTTCAGGTTCTCTAACCGGGCTAGCTACTCCGATGCATGACTGAATTGAGCCGTCATCGCCTGTGGCCTGTGCTTGTGACATATCGATAGCTTGTCTGTAATAACATGTGGCTTTGCTTTGGGACCGGAGGTTAATTGAAGTCATTTGACCGTGTAATAAAAAGCTGCTTAGGGTTGTTTTGAATATTGGTTTTCTTATAAACGTCCTAATAGTCAATTTTTTTTTTAAAAAAAATTGGTCAAGTTTGGAGATCGAATTCACAAGTTATTTTTTTTTAAATTAATTCACAAGTTATTAAAGTTTTCAGCTAAAGAAATTAAGAAAAAGAAAAGAGAACCAAGAAAAAAAGAAACTGGCCAGCACGACCCAAGAAGAGCACGCACGTACAGGAGTGTACAGCTCTAGTCTCTCCCCCCTCCCCACATTTCATTTTTTTCGGACAGGTGGGGTCCACCCAAATCGTCTCCTACCTCTGTTCGTGATATACCGAACCAAACTCCTAAAAATCTCTCGGATTCGTTCCGATTCGTTGCCACTCGTCACGAAATCGCCCCCATATATACCCCCGAATCCGTGCCGCCGCCGCCGCGCCCCCAAAAAATTCGAAACCCTATCTGAAATCGATCTCGTTTTCGAGATCGTAGTTCCGCCGCCGCCGCCCCCACTATTGTGTTGAGCTCCGAGGTTGGTATCGCCGTCGTTCGGGACCACACGAACCCCTATTCTTTACTGCGTTATGTTTTCCTCTTAATTACGCTCCCTCCTAACTAGTTTTTCTTCCCTTGTCTACTCTTTGGAACCAAGCCAGATTGTTCGCCGGAGTTCGACGTCGTCGCGGCCTCTGATTTCGTCGCCACCGCCAACAGGAGCATCGGGAGCTGCAGAAAAGGCCTCCTTCGTCTTTGCCGAGGTCGCCGCAGTCCGAAGCCGTCTTCAAAGATGACGGAGTCGCCCATAACGCCGTGCCCGACCACGCCCGAGCCGCCACCGTCGTCGTCTTCTCCAATTCCGGTAAGAGCACCACCGTCCCCAGCCCAATCTAATTTCGTCCGTCCGATCTGGATCTGGCGGATCATATTAGATCACTTACTGAAGGGGAATAAGCAAATCAGATCGCGCGAACGTGTCTGTCCTTTTTCTTAAAAACGTATTAAATCACAGAAGCATAACAGAGCTTGTAAAATTCATAGTAAATTAACCGTTTATCCAAAAAACACGAACTTTATGTCCACGGTTCATAAAATTAAGATCTACTTTGTTTACTTAAAATACCATTCGGAAGTTTTCAATTATTTATAATTCTAAATCGAGTAAATCCTTTTGCTAAAATTTTGTAATTAAAATGCTTACTCACGGAAATTTATCTCACTGTTTTATGAACGTTGTGTCAACAGAAACTTATAAATAAGTCCTTTCACTCTTAAATAAATGTTTTAAATTATTTAAATAGTTTAATGCATATAATTAATAACACAGAACTATTAGGACTTGTTGTAAAGTAATTTAAACCATAATGCATACATGCATTTCATTGTTTTACTTTTATGGTGGATGTGTTGTTTATTGTGATGTATTGGAACGTGTAGATCGCGATGACGGTGATTGTTGTTTGTGCGACGAGTGTTTGAACACCAAAAACTACCAAGGCAAGTGATGCTCATGATCCCTCTGTTTACTATTATGTATTAGTATTTTATTGTTGTAATGCATGTGTAGTGATTGATGATTTATTAGCTATATACTAGGTTATTTCACTAACACCTAAGTGAAGTAATCATATTTTCCTTTAGACACATTCAAATGTTAGACGTGGTCGTATTGTTAAAATTCCTTAGCCATGCTATGTAGAAATTCGTGGTTGGTATAATCATGTTATATATTAATTAAACTTGTTATTTTAATTGTTTATGAAAAAACAACATAAAAATTAATTGACCATTGGGCGAATTGCTATCGACTCATCTGACTGGAATTTATGGTGGGGATTGCCATGTGTCAATATATAATGTGGGCTATGATGGAATAGGTAAGTTGTGGTGACCCAAACCGTCGTAACCAGCAGATGTAGCATAGAGTAGGATTGGGTAGTTGTGCGTGTGGGTTTGGGAAGCTACTTCTTAATAGTTCTGGCTTGATCTTCTCCCTTCCATTTTACAAATGGTACGTTATTGTAGATGATGTTGATTGGTTAACACGGGTAAAGTGTACTAACCTCGCAGGGCTATAACTAAGATCTTATTTGTCCTTCGGCTATGATCAAACTAGCAACTAAAAATGAAGATATGACATTTTTCTCGCTCATCCTAATTTCATAATTATTTAAATATATATTGGGTTAGTATTGGTGGGAGTGCCGATGTATAGAGCATGGCAGTCAGCAGCTGTCTCTAACTTGGTAAATGAACTTGTTTATAAAAGATCCACTAACTGTACTAACACTTTTGACATATGCAGAATATGTATGATAACTTAGTTTTGCCCCTCGCAACTTGCATTGTCATGTCTGGGATATTTGAACATGATCTCGACAAGTTTTATGAAATTATTTTATACTGGTTAAGGAGGAAATAATTTATATGGTAACCATCGTCAAGTTCAGTTATTAATAATTTACACGAGGAAATTTGGCATTGAGCGTGAGTTGTAAAGGTTCTTATTTATTACATGTCATTTGAATAAATATTGATATTGGTCATGGTCAGCTATTGATATTAGTTTCTCCATTTGTTTATTGGTTATAACCCAATACATTTTCAAACTTGAATCTTTTAATATGTTGAGTTCTAAGAAGATTCAAGTTAGAACATGTACTTGTTTATAACTGATAATTGAGAAATTAATATGCAATAACATAAGATTTATTCAAAGGGCATGTAATAAACACCAACTGATATAATTTATGCTAAATGCCAATTTTCCAAGTGCCATTTGAGGAGAACTTATTTGACGATGGTTAGGATGTAAATCGTTTCCTCCTTCACCGATATAAATAAATTTCATCAGCTTTGTCGAGATCACCTTTGTATGTACCAGACATGAAAATTAAAATTTCAAGAACAAATTTAAGTTCTCATACCCATTCTGCAACAATGTAAAAAATGTTTATACAGTTAATTGATCTTTCAGAAGCAAGTGCATGTACAAAATTAGAGTTAGCTGCTGGCTGCCGTGCTCTATACATCAACTAGAGTCGACAATAAAGATGTAAACAATTAATCAAAAGTTAATGATACGAACTTAAGTATGTATGGTAATGCAGTACTCAATGTCTTGGGATTTTCACTTGATTTGTGCAAGATTCAGATCCTATGGATATGTTAGTCCAAACGTTTTACTCCTCAATTCTGTGTGTACGATGTGGTAGCGGAATATCCGACCGAATAAAACCAAGTTTTTATCCTTTTTAGAGGAAATACTGGATTTTATCCGAACATGGCATCCCCCACCCAGCATTGCAAGCCCAGCATCCCAACTAGTTAACCACGAGTCCACGACTCTGTTATCGGCAGCTCCGAGAGACCCAGACGCACCGCCCTGCCAATCCTGCAACCGACGCCGCAGCCCTCCCTGCGGCTGGCCGCCCCGCGCACCTCCTCGTGGATCATCTCCTCTCGGCAATGCACTGAGGAGATCAACGCCCTACGCCCAGCGCCTCCTTCTCGCTGCCTCTGGTCGCCGGCACTTTGGTCGCTGCCATCACCTCTGTGTGAGCACACCTAGTACTTCTCTCACTTGGCTCTTCTTCACCTTCGTAAATCCCGATGCAAATGATGCTAGTGAATAAAATCGATACGTGTATGTGTGATTGGCACAACGATTCTGTACATGCATCTACGTAGGCACAATATATGAATCTTTCGTCAAGAATTGAAGTTGCAGCAGTTTTATGCCTATTTATGTGTTCTTTTATTGTACTGCATGCTGCTATCAATGTGAAGTAGTGAATGCATAGGAGTTGAACTTAATTCATCATGCATATATTTTGGTTGCAGTTTGTTAATTACCTATACCGTATTTATCCGCCTACTTTTTTCTGATCCGTTTCTGATACCTATCTGACCCGGTCAGCACTCGAATCCGCAACCGGTCTTTATCCGCTCCTTTCCGAATCTGAAAAAAATTAGAATATGGTAAGAGCAAAATCCGATTGGTCCGATCAGATTACATCCCTAAATCGGTTTGTCTATCATTTGATACAAGTAGAGCCCTACTCGTTGTCGATGTGTTTTCATCAATCTACATGAGCGGCTGTGACAGACGGTGGCGAATAGGGCGTTGTTAGTGCGGGTCTATACAAATACTCAACCATTCCCCTCATCCGGACAAGCCGATCTTGTCTCGTTTTCACCAAACACTTCTAAACCGCTACAACCATGACCACCACCTTATTCAAAACCCCTAGCGCGACCGAGCCTAGGCGCTCCACGCGCCGCTGGTCCCGACTCCCGAGCGGCCTCTTACGGCGACGCTGAGTTCGCGCTCCAACGAGCTAGGCGCCAGCTTAAGTGGCGGATAAGGCAGGTACCCATGGTCGTGTGAACGCAGCCAAGGGCAAGCGAAAGCATGTGCGGGTGGGGACGCGGCGAGGACGATAGAGGTGAACGACGCAGTCGGCAGGATAAACAATGACATGTGCGGGGAAGCGGAGTTGCAAATGGGGAAGAGGATGCGTAGGAGGAGGCCAAGGACGGAGAAGGGTCGTCTGCGGAGGCGGCGCTTGGCGCAAGGAAGAAGGTGGCGCGAACGATCATGAAAATGAGCGCGAGCGCCTCAAAGGCCCATTTTGTGGGCGACCCTATACAGCCAGCATGAAGAGGTGGGTCGTGAGTTCTTCTCGATATGCTCTGTTCATCTTTATTGTACTCGTATTGTCACGCCTATTGATGTGGCTTGGGAGCGGATGGTTCTGTATGTTGGTACTATTCTTTACTCCTAATGGTGATTTGTTATGGGTTTTTTTCTCTGATTTCCGGGTCGATTTCCCGTCGATTATCCATCTCGGATTGCTATTGTAGCATCGTTGGCAAGTTGCGAAAATCAAAGGTTGTTTTTTGTAATTTTTTGCCTGCGGTGCTGGAACCTGCAATTGATTTCGATGCCCTGGAAAGGGCAAGTGTACCAGGCTGCAGGTGTTCAACACCCATTATCTCCACTCTGTGCAGATTTCCTTGTGTGCCGGAATTTTCTTCTCTTTTCAGTTTACTGTATTTTTTTGTCCGACTCTAGCTATGTGCTTATCCTATCGGTGTAGGAAGAGCAGAAGAGAGCACATAATGCGCTACAGAAGATTGAGGCCAGAGCTGGCAGAAACAAGCTATGAGTTTCGTGCAATTCAAATTATATCCGGGCTACACTACATCTCATGTTTGTTGTATCTTTGTAAATGCCCAAAAAAGTTTGTGCTCGTAATTTAGAAGCGTGAAAAGAATGGGGTGAAGATGAAATCAAAGAGAAACGCCCATCAAAGTGACCTGACTTCAAAGCAATTACAAAGGTATCGTCTAGTGTTCTGTTTTCATTTTTCAAAACTGCTATACCTAAGAATAGTGCAAACCTGCCCGAGCTTTTCATTTTGGCTCATATTGTCGTAATTATTGAAATCTTAGATGCGAGAAAACAAGTCTATGCTTTGTACGTAGAAGATGATTGATCGAGAAATTCTAGGTATAAGTCCCATCATTTTCTCAATTCTTTTTTGTAATTTGAGTTTTGGGAAAACATCATTCAATTTCAGTATGCAACTTCTTATCTTTTGCATGTATACAATACCATGTTCTCTTGTTCATAGGGATAGACATTGGGTATCAATTTTATTATTGCGCGAAGATGTGAATGCCCAGTACGACCATCACCGCGCGAGAATAAAATTGATTCCCAATGTTGATCCCTATTAATAAGAAAAACATGTAATTACTTATATACATCCAAAAGGTAAGAAGGTGGATACTGAAATTGAATCATGTTCCCCAAAACGCAAATTACTGAAATTGAATCATGTTCCCCAAAACGCAAATTACGAAAAGTTTTGAGAAAAGGATGGGACTGACATGTAATTTTCCCAATCATCTTCTATGTGTAAAGCATAGACTTGTTTTCTCGCATCTAATATTTTGTCAAGAGAGGAAAATTACGTCTTTCCAATGAAATAAAATTCCATACATCGTTCCTGGCCTCAATCTTAAAAAGTATAGTAAAGTGACAAGAGAGGAAAATTCAGGCACACAAGGCAATCTGGACGAAGTGTAGATAATTGGTGTTTAACATCCACGGGGTCTCCCTTATCCGCAGCCTGGCACACTTGCCCTTTCCCACGGAATCATAATCAGTTCAACCACTGTAGGTAAAAAGAAAAAAAAAATCAGAAGCACCCTTCGGTTTTCCATTGCAACCGTGCCCACTATGCAGCAATAGCAATCCGAGATGGACAATCGGCAGAAAATCGACCTGAAAAACGCTAACGTATAGAACAATCCGCTCCCAAACCACGTCAACAGGCGCGGCAACATGAGCATGATATAGATGAACATTGCAGCCTGAGAGGAACTCACCGCCCTGCTCTTCGTGCTTGTTGCATAGTAACAGGTCGCCGACGAATTGGTCCTTCGAGGCACCTGCTCTTATTTTCGTAATTGTTGTATTTTAACAAAATAATACCACTTGCAACTTCCGTATCATAAACATGATTTGCTATAATATCTCTGAACCATTATAATCTGGAGCCATATCACGATGAGCGAGCATATTTTCTTAGGGCATGTGAACGAAAACGGTGACTTTTCATAAGGTTTTTGCGGAATATTCAGACGGCTTGATAAACGAAATGCATGCATTAAAATGCATTCGATATAAAGTATCTCGGACCTACAAAACGCCATTTCCTCAGTCAATACTCTGACAGTTCACCTCACACGAAATTGCGAATACAGATCAGGATGAAGACGGCGACTTACGAGTTGCGACCTTTGGTGCTATTTACCAAAGAGACGGCGCACCACTCCAGGCGCTGATCCATCAAAGCCGAATCTTGCCGGAAACACGCTGCATCGTATCACTTTCAGGGGCGAAACTCGTTCGGTCCCTAGTCCGACGTCGCGGCCAAGACTGTCCTTGCCTCACGACGCTGCAGATGTGATCGTACGACTTATCCGCCCCGATTCTTCTTCTTGTTGCTTTTTCCCCGTTTAATAATCTCACCATTGTAACGTCCATGGCGGAGTACATGTTCGGTTCCCAAATGATCAGTCGTCATACAGAGCATGCGAGCTCACGAATATTCCGGTTCGGCTTTCACACACGCACCATCCATCAGTGCCAGCGTTGGGTGGGCACGGGGAGAAGAGGAGCGACCAGACAAGGAAGATGCACGCTGCACAGGACAAAGTGGTGACATTTCTCTAGGGCCTTGGGAGTTGGGAGCAGAAACCAAAGGAAAACAACACTTCAGATTTGTCACCATCCCGTCGCATCCATATGCTAGCTACATCACTGACTATATATCCACCCATGACCCATCTAACGCTTCCAAGAAACTGTACGCCGGCCTCGTAGTCCTTTTCTCACGTCGTCGTCTTCCTCTAGCAAGCCTAGCCTAGCTATCAGCAATGGAAAGAGCACCGCTGCTTCTTCTCGCGGCGCTGTGCCTCGCCGCTGGCGCCAAATGCAGCGGGGAGGAAGATGGTCGGTGTATGAGCTCAGGAAGGGAGATTTCTCCGTCAAGGTCACCAACTGGGGCGCCCCGTCACGTCCGTCGTCTTTCCTGATTCCAAAGGTATGTGGATACCTGCGTGCAATCTTGCTCCCTGGATGGAGCTCTTCTCAAGGATCATGCTATGCTCTAATTTCTTCCGTTATTGGGAATTCCTGCTGAAAGTTCGGTATCTTTTTTGTTTATCTTTCTCAGGGAATTGGGTGATGTTGTCCTTGGCTATGACACCATTGCTGAATATGTCGTAAGTTCACAGACTCCCCTGTTCTCAATCACTCGTCTTCTTATTATAGTGTATATGCATCTATCCTGTGTTCTCTCGCTAGGACTGGGTGTTTGTTCTGCTCCGGTCTGAACTTAGGAGTTCTCCAGTGTTCAACTCGTAGATAGTAGAGCATAAGTAGAATGCGGGTGATACCTTCTAGCATAAAAGAAAAATCTCAAATTTGTGTTATTTTATTTACCCTGCTCAATTTCTCCTGCTAGCACGTTCAGGAATCAGAGATACTGCTTCATTGGGAATTTTCCACTTCCAGAGAGAGGGGAGCTTAAATGGTGATTGAATATTCCATAAATCATTCTAAAAAGTTCCCATAAATTGCTGTCAGCTGTCAAATCATTCCGATTCCAAATATCAAAGCCCATCAATTCAGTTAGGACCTGTATTGCCGGCTTCAGTATGACTCAAATATTCTAGACAAGGTGGTCCAACTGTCCAAGACGTCGAATACAACCCACATACTAAGTTATATTGCGATCGCCACGTCTCACTTTGTGTAGAGAACACCGGTATGGTAGATTTGATATTAAATCATATAAAAGAATACGAAGATTAGAGGACAATAAACTATGTGAAACCCATGAATCTACAAAGTGACCGATTAGCTGGATGCCGTTTTATTTATGCGGTGGCCATGTTACCCGTGAAATAGCATATGACCATAGGAAAGACAAGTGACAACATCACCATGTGATGCCGTCTTGCCTTGATCATTGTTAACTTATCCTCCACTTTTAGCTATATAAAGTTTTCCTTTCTCTAGTCTCTTTTCTGAAGCTTCACTTCTCCATGTTTAATAAGGTTACAATTTAGTCACATAAATCCCAAGGAAAATCTTGTGCCAGCTGAGCAATTTGTTGACAAAGTTTATCTCCATCGTTTTCAATAGGGAATTATCTATATGCAATCTCCCCAATGAGAAGTTTTATCTACAAAACCGGAGCATGACAGAAAATAACAGCAGCGATTAACTGTATTCATGTATCTCCCCAAAGGGTAAATGTTAACACCTTACTCAATTTGGTTTTTGTTTCTTACCATTCAGAATGGATCTAGTTACTTCGGAGCGCTTGTTGGACGAGTAGCAAACAGAGTTGCCAATGCCCGCTTCGTGCTCGATGGAAAAGTTTACCACCTGTATGCTAATGATGGCAAGAACGCGCTTCATGGTATGCCTCAGAGTTTCAAAAATGTTCTGCAAATAAAAAAAACCATGGTGCTTTATATATGAACAATCAAGTTATTTATCACTTTAATATGTCAGGTGGTCACAGGGGTTTCAGTAAAGTTATATGGACGGTGAAGGAATATGTTAGTGGTGGTGACTCCCCACACATCACACTGTACTACCATAGCTTTGACGGAGAACAAGGTAAGAATGATGCAAATATTGTATAGTCTACATCTGAACTTTTTTTGTTTTATTGGAATATTGGCCATGAGATACTTTCATGTACTTCTTCAGAAATCAGAATAAAATCATGAATGTCACGTCAGTACTACAGCATAACTGCCAGCTGACCCGTGTTTATTTCGGTTGGGAACTTAAGAGCCGCAACATGATACATGATTCTATTATAGTAACTAAAACAAAACCATGATTTTACAGTATTTATCATAAGATCTCATCTTAAAGCGAAGCCGTGAACTCTCATTATACCAGAAACAACACAACTGTTGGAAGTTGAATCAAAGAAAGCACAACTGTTGGAAGTTGGCTCAGAGAACATGATGCCATAGTTCCCTGAAGAATAAGAATAGTAGTTTCTGGTATGAATAATCGGCTTCGTCAGTTCGTAGGTGTCCCGTAAGAAGCGTGATGATCTAAGAAACAACAAAGAGCATAGTATCTTTTTTCTTAGTTTCGCTCATTTCTATGTGTAGCCTGCGAGCTCATTCTTAGCCATTTAGCTGAATTTCTAAGAACTAGCCATTTTTACTTGTCCACATATAAATGATGCAAACATGAGAAAAGTTATTCTTCCACTATGACAATCAAATAGCAGTCGGCCACACCATCATGCATTCATGTGGTTCTGTAGACCTGTACTCCTGTATCATCCACTTGCAATTGATTATCTTGCTCTTTTTATTTATTTTCTCCATTTATCCTTTTTTTTTGCGGAACAAGAAGACGAATTACACCGGAGATATTACAGAAAGAACCCAACGAAAACAAAATTACAGCTTCGTCCTTCTGCAAGTTGACTCCGTCGTCGCCACGCCGTTGCCGTCGGTGGCGCGCCGCCGCCGCTGCCTCCCTTGATGCCTTGGATCGGAGGCGGTCCCCAGGCGAGCGGGAAGTCGCCGAGCGCCGGCCCCAAAGGACCTACACCGCCGAGCGCCGCCGCAGTCGAGCCGATGCAACTCATCTTTTTCTTCGAAAACTTGATCTGCAAACTCCGCCGCCCTCGGAGCTTAACGCGGGGAAGACGTCCACGGCACCTCCACAGAGGTGTGAGGACGAAGAAGACGACGGATCGAGGTCGAAGCTCCATAGAACGACGACTTCGGAGAGGGGATCCGCCACCTGCAAACCACAAACCAGCCGACGACCTCTCCGCCTCCAAGACGCCACCGGCCAGCTCCAAACCTAACCCTACACTATGTACAAGCCTAGATCCGTGGATTCCCCGACCTCCCGCCGCCGGAGCGGCCGCCGGAGGCGGAGGAATCCACGGATCGACGGCGAGCGAGGTGGGTTGACTTGGTTCGCCCAAAAGTTCGCCTTCTCTGTCGGGGGAGAGAAAGGGGAACGGCCATTTTCTCCATTTATCCAAAACAACAGTCCAAGATCATGACATATCTTCAACGGCAGAATGGCATCGTGCATGCCAAGAATCTAATGACGAAAATAACTCAAAACAAAATAGCTGCAAATGTGTTATTTTTTGTCGTACAAACGCTGCAGAACGTTATTGCATATGAGTAGAAACAGGGTTATTTACCTAGTACAGTTTTGTCAATGTGAAACAGGTTTTCCCGGGGATCTGGACGTGTACGTGACGTACGAGCTATCAAGCCCGTACGAGCTGAGCGTGCGCATGAACGCGACGGCGTTGGACAAGGCGACGCCGGTGAACCTGGCGCAGCACACGTACTGGAACCTGGGCGGGCAGGGCAGCGGCGACGTTCTGGGCAACACGATCCAACTCTTCGCGTCCCGGTACACGCCGGTCGACTCCACGCTCATCCCGACGGGGCAGGTCGCGCCGGTGGCCGGCACGCCCTACGACCTCCGGACACCCACCCTCGTGGGCGCGCACATCCACCAGGTCCCCATCGGCATCGTCAACGGCACCACCATCTACGGCTACGACACGAACTTTGCTGTAGACGGCGACGAGCACGCGCTGCGGAAGGTGGCGGCCGTCAGGGACGGCGCGTCGGGGCGGGGGCTCGAGCTGTGGGCAGACCAGCCCGGTGTGCAGTTCTACACCGGCAATTTCCTCAAGGACATCAAGGGCAAGGGCGGCAAGGTGTACCAGGAGTACGGTGCGCTGTGCCTCGAGACGCAGGGGTTTCCCGACGCCGTGAACCACCCTGGCTTCCCGTCGCAGATTGTCAGGCCTGGACAGGGGGCGTACAAGCATGACATGGTCTTCAAGTTCTCCTTCTAGTTTGTCAATCATGTACTCCCTCTGTCTATGAAAGGATGTCTCAACTTTCACTTAATTTGCATGTGTCTACACACCACAACATGTAAATTTTGATAAAGTTGAGACATCATTTTATGGACCGAGGGTAGTACAGTACTAGTGTAGCCAGTTTCTGTGATATGAATATATGATCGATCTCCTAGATATTGTCACGTTCTTTTGGTGTTGGTTAAGAGCAATAATAATTTTGGGTTTGGGGTCAATTTGCTAAGACGAGTAGTAGTAAAAAAGACGGAAAGTTCATACAGATCGATTCGGTGAAAAAAAGTTCATCAAAAGGTAAAGAAGTTTCCCATGTGTGATGCTATCGTGTGATGATTCCAACTTTCAGATTCAGATGCCATCGGTGGTTAGACATTTCGGGCCTGGGACCGTGCTTTCGCTGCTCTGACCGTATGGGTTTCGTTCAGAAATAGTCGCTCCATGGAATTTTAAGGCCACACGAGCTAACGCAGGCGCGTGCCGGTCTTGACCTCGTTTTCTTTAGACCAGCTTGAACACTGTTAATTTTATTTTAGACCAGATTGTAGCAGACCCCCCAGCGCTAGCAGCCAATCTTTTTTATTTCCTCTCCAGTCAAAAGATTTTTGCAGCAGGCATGCATGGAAGATCTCTAGAAAAAGTCCACCAATCGATATCGCATCGTCTCGCCACGCCTCTGTCCGTCTATATTACAATAGACGATAACTGTACACCCCTTCCTGTATTCTCAAATCAGTGACTGAATCTTCTCATCCATCGTCTTCTTCCTGCGGTTGAAGCCTACCAGCGCTGTCCCGCCAATGGCGAGAGCTCCGGTGTTTCTCGCGCTCCTCTGCCTTGCCGCCTTTGCGCTGGCCGGCGGTGCCAATGCGAGGAAGATGGTCGGCATCTATGAGCTCAAGAAAGAGGATTTCTCTGTCAAGATGACCAATTGGGGCGCTACTATCATGTCGATCGTCGTTCCTGACTCCAAAGGTACTTATCATTATGGTTTTCTTGCTTCGATACCAAAAGGAAAAGCCATGGTCGTCCTCATATATATATGCCGTGAGCTTGATTTTGTGTAGCGTTTGAGACTTGATAGGCAGTGCTATTATTTCACAGGGAATTTGGCTGACGTTGTTCTAGGTTTAGACACCCTCGCTGAAGTTGTGGTAAGACTACTGACCCATCTCAGTATAATCTTTCTTGAATTACTTCAGCTTCATGTATGTAGATTGTTCTTAGAAACATTGCGCTGGTGTGTTAGTTTTGCTTCTTTCTTTTTCGGTTCCGGGCTTTATGTTGAACTGTCACCCCTGTTTATCGATTCGGATTGCAATCACTGGGTATCTATCTATGTCGCGACAAACACCTGGTTATATAGTCTAATTTGTTCAAATCTCAATGAAAAAAAGCGAGGATAACTTTAAACTCTGTCTGTCAATGCGATGTGAACTTTTCAAACAATCCATAGCTCAACCACTCACCTGTTGTATTTTCGCTTTGAATTTTTAGTATCCGCCATGTGAACCAACAAACACTGTAGCTGGATCCGATCCTTCTTGTGCTAGTTGACGTCCACGTTGCTCACGAAGAGATTATCTTATGAATGCAAAGGAAGATATGTCACGTTAATTATCCCATGTGACACAATTTTCTCCGAGAAAACTTCCGGCACTGATATTGTAGCATCTTTCCATAAGCTGTACTAGTCCAAACTTTGTCATGGTCAGACCGGCAATAGGATTTTCCAAGAACGAGCTAAATCGTCCACAACCAAAGCATTTCTCTCTCTTCCGAATAGGCTTATCTACAAGCCGTAAAGTTTGAGCTGGTAGACAATGACAACACCCAATCCCCATCACGATTTGGTTCTAGTCCTAGTTCTAGCATCCTAGCTTGGACCTACCCATTTTGTCATCAAATTAAACTATGAAAACCAGCACGCGAGGCACGAGGAATCTTTCATCGCCGTAGAGAAGAATTGACCAAATTATTGGCCTTATAACATTACAGATATTGCAGTCAGGAAACGCATCATTCCAAGTTGCTTTCCCTGAATGTTTTGCTCTTGCCCACAATTCAGAATGATACTTCTTACTTCGGCCCGCTGACCGGCCGCGTGGCCCAAAGAATGGCCAGGGGCCGGTTCGTCCTCGACGGCAAAGCATACCACACATACCTCAACGACGGCAAGAACGCAATCCATGGTACAGTGTGCATTGTTGCTTGCTTCAGAGAAATTTTAGATGGGAGGGCTATTTATATTTGGCCGTATGGGAGAGACAGAGAACTCCCCAGCCGGGATAACGTGCGTTAACTTTACTTGCTAATGTATGTTCTGTATGTAGGTGGACACAGGGGGTTCAGCAAGGTCATATGGACGGTGAAGGAGTTCGTCGGCGGCGGTGACTCCCCATACATCACGCTCTACTACCGCAGCTTCGATGGAGAGCAAGGTGTGGAAAATATGGCGATATATTAACCGGATTTTATTCCAAAATCTTCTCAACCAATCACGCCTGGAATTTACAATTAATTAATCAGGATTCCCCGGCGACTTGGACGTGTATGCGACGTACGAGCTGTCGAGCCCGTACGTGCTGAGCGTGCGCACAAACGCGACGGCGCTAAACAAGGCGACGCCGGTGAACTTCCTGCAGCACGTCTACTGGAACCTGGCCGGGCAGGGCAGCGGCGACGTGTTGGGTCACACGCTCCAGCTCTTCGCGTCCCGGTACACGCCGCTGGACAAGGAGCTCCTCCCTTCCTCCGGCCGCGTCGACCCCGTCGCCGGCACCAACTATGACTTCCGGATGCCAACGCCCATCGGCGCGCGCATCCGGAAGGTCATCGGCGGGCAGCAGGTCGGCTACGACATCAACTACGTGATCGACGGGTACGGCATGCGGAAGGTGGCGTCGGTCAGGGACGGCAAGTCCGGCCGGCGGTTGGAGCTCTCGGCCAACCAACCAGCCATGCAGCTTTATACGGGCAACTGGCTGAACAACACCAAGGGGAAGGACGGCAAATTGTATCAGCAGTACGGCGGGTTTTGCCTGGAGACGCAGGCATACCCCGACGCCGTGAACCACCCCGAGTTCCCGCAGATCACGGTGAGGCCTGGCCAGGTGTACAACCACGACATGGTCTACAAATTCTCCTTCTAACTAAGCTAGCCTCTGGGCTGCGGGACCGTAGTACCACTACCATCGTCATCATTGGTTGATGAATCGTCCATCTGTAAGAACTCTGTAAGTTGTGGATTTGGAGCTAGTACGTGCGGTTTGAGGTGCTGGACGCCGTGATGCCGAGTAATGCTCATGCCGCTTCCGGGCTTGACGAATAAAATCGGATGTTTGTGCATTTGTTTGGCCTAGGCCTTACCTTTTTCCCAAAATAGATTGGCCAAATTTTAGCTAGTTGCCCCGCACCAGACCACCGCCACTAGCCTGTTAGCCTGGGTATGCAACCGGGGAGGTCCTATTCTACACCTGCAGCGAGTTGATTATGGACTGGCCCACGCGAGTTATCTTCTTCCCGCGCCTCTCCACCAACGCATCGCCCGCTGTTGTCGCCCGCTGCCGCCACCCGCGGCCTGCTCCGCTATCGTAGCGCCTCGCGCTCCACCCAGTGGCGGACCCAGAAAAAAAGTGGAGGGTGGGCACTGGGTAGTGGGCACACTGCAAAAAAAATCGCGCGGCGACTAAAAGTTCCCAAATAAACAACATAAATAGAAATTTATTCACAACATTATAGTTCCATACTATCTCCGTTCCGGTTTAAGTGTAGCACAAAAATAACTACTACAAACATTTCTAACGCTAACCTGGATCGGAAGGAGTAGAAAAATGTGCGTGGTCGCAGTAAAATTTTGCATGGTGGTTTTACAGTTTTACTTGCATCCTCCATTTCAGTCTAAGTTTCAATATCAAAATCGGATTGGATCATAGGTGCGGTATTAATACACGGTCAACAATATCATATTATTTTCAGTTTATTCATCGTCTACCACCAATGGTGGTGAAATCTTCTTCGCTTTATGCTTCTAAAAAGAGAAACACTAACAATTAATTCTACAATTACAAAAGAACAATATAAACAACATATATAATCAGTCCATAATGAATTGGTTGCTAATTGTTGAGACTAATCTTATTGGTGTTCAGCGTATAGGATTTGATCAAGTTTATTTCGTTGCATGGCATTAAGTTGTAGTTCGACTAAGTTCTAGCTAGTTGTATGCATGGAGCCGTGCATGGTATCAGCCGGATCGGCAGAGAGCGCAACACAAAGAGATAAAAAGTGTAGTGCAGCGGGCAGATCGGCAACCATTAGTTCATTTTGTGCGTGCACATGCTGCTAGAATTAGTCAAGAACTAGCTTAGTTGTTAGGGTTAATAAGCATGCATGTGTGCTTCGTGGAATCTACAACCTATACAAGGTGTAGAAAAAAAGGTTTCCAGATTTCTGGGTGGGCCGTGGCCCACCCGGCCCACCCTCTAGATCCGCTAGTGGCTCCACCCTACTCCATCCACCGTCCAACGCCGATCCACCGTCGCCTATGGCCTCCCTCTAAACCCATTGTTGGGCTGTGGGTGAGAGTGAACGGAGACGTCGTGGCTCCATTGTTGGGCTCGGTCCAAGACCTCTTCGATGGGCCGACGCTGCCCCTACTACCTCGTCCTCCTCCTCGGACAACGGCTATGGCCCGTGTTGAGCTATAGGCACCGGAAATTTGCCACAGTGCACAACTGGGAGCCAAAGCCGAAGATGTCGGTCGTCTATAAAGTTTTTTCTCGCGAAAACGCAAAAGACTTTGCGCTTCATTTTATTGAAAAGGTAGAAGACATCAAGGTACAACCTCCAGAAGGAGGGACACACACATACACTCACGACCGTCCTCACCAAGCGACTACAACTAGGTAAGGAGGTGCCCTCAACTACAAACTGCAACAACATTAGGCCTTCGCCCAGCCTAGCTTCCAGCCAAGAATGGCGAGGCGTCGAGGCCCGGAGCAACTAGGCAGCGTCACCGCCGTTGCCCGGCGTCTCCAGAGACGATTACCGCTCCAGGACTGCCGATGCCAACACGCCTGACCCATGCGCCTAGAGGGAGTCGGCGGGTAAAAGGCGGGGCTCGGCAGGAACTGGTGCCGCATTCGTCGGGGAAGCGCCGGCGATGGCATATGTGCCTCGAAAGTCCACACCCAGTGTTGGGGCCTTTGCCATGGCGATGCATCACCAACATCCAACTGCCGCATCAGGTACTCCATTTGCAGCCAGAGCAGTGCCTTCAAGAAGGGAACGGCGCTGAGACGCCGACGCTGCCCGGTCCGGGAGGCCGGACCTAGGGTTTCCCCTTGTGCTCGAGGAGGAAGTCTGGTCCGGGTCATGCCAACGCCTCCAAGGAGGTGACGGCACCCTCGGGCGTCGCCGTTGACAGCGCAGGCCGCCGCCGCGCGGGGATTTCGCCCCGACCCGTGAGCAAAACCTCCAAACGACCTGTGGATGGAGTGGCAGGCCTGGAGGTGGTGAAGCGAGTCGCTGGAGAAGACAATCCCATGGGGGAGCGAAGCCTAGCCATTGTTGTCGCAGGAGGAGGGCAGGGCACCGGCCAGCGCAGCACCAGCAAGCCACCATCGGGAGCGCGTCGAGCAGGCAACATTAAACCACTTGCACCGCGCCGCCACAGATAATGGCCACAGCTGCGCCAGCCCGCAGCTTCCGCGCCGGGATCCACCGGGGCACAGCAGAGCAGCAGAGGTCGCTGCTCGAATGCTCGCCCGCGCAGCATCCTCTCCAACAGCAGCGGACGGGCAGGGTGGGGGGAGGGGGAGAGCTTGGTTGGGGTGGAGGGGGTGCCGCTGGCCCGAGCAGACGACGACGTCGTCGCTCACCAGACGTGTCATGATAGCGGCCCGCCCGGCCCAGGTCAGGCCCAGATCGGGCCCGAGCGCCGCCGCCAGCCAGCGCGCCGCCACCACGCGGCCTCCTGGTCCTGGCACCGCGTCACCGCTCCGCCACTCCGCCCACGAACCGCTCCGGCCACCTCCGCCCCGCCGCCGCGCCGGACACCCGCGCGACCCACGCGGCATCGCTGCTCCGCGCGAAGGAGCTCCGCCAGGGTGCGCACACACACGCCAACACCGCCATGGCGGCCGGGCGCCGCCGCCACCGCCAGCACCGGCGGCTGGAGAGGCAGGGATCTGGTGCTTTTTCCTAGGGTTTGGAGTCGCATCCGGAGTCGCCGCGCGAGCGACGCGGGAGGCACGGGGCGAATCGTTTTTAAATCTATGCTATGGTGTCGTCAATAAAGTTGTCTGCGTGCTTAACAAAAATTTGACAAATCAAATTGCATAGGATGGCCCTTTTGGAGCAGGCTCGAGGCAATTTGTGAACAACTTCAAGACGCCGCTGCCTGGCTCGTCTCAACAGGCGCTCGCTCATCTTTTCAAGCTCAACATGCCGAGTGTTGCGTTGTTGATGACACCCTCTTGGGCCTGCCTATTCCAGGGTGCGTGGAGACCACGCTTTCAGTAGAGTAGGAGGCAAGCGCTAGTACTTCTGCCATGTCCAGCGTGTTCTGGACCATGTGGAGGGACGAGAAGCTTTCACCGGTTGTTTTACGCCAACCACTTTCGTACCTTCTTTTTTATTTTAGCCTAGGCCTCCCATGTTTACTCTTCTATATGAATATAAAAGACAAAGCTATTGCCTTTGTTTCAAGTATGCCCTCACCCAAATCGTGGAAAGACACCTCTTGACCATGTGCCCAGGCAAAGAGCGACGTCTTCTTCAGTAACGTCGCGCTGAATGGTTTCGGGGACAAGATGCATCATGACCATCAACTTCCTTCCTTCCTTCGGATCCTTCACATCGTCCTTCGCCATAAAGACCCCTTCAATGTCCACTCCCTTGAGATTGAGACTACGCAACAACTCCTTGAATGATGCTTCAGAACCCACACGCCCAGCCGAGCCACCGCCTTCACCTTTCTCACGAGCTTCCGCCATGCCGATATTCCAAACCTAAACCCTAGGTTGGGAGCCACCAAGGCCGGGAAGTCGAGTTATTCGACCCCTTGGTCAGCCCAAGTAGTTCTATTTCTTAGGCAGAGAGACTGTACGAGGGCGTCGGAGAAGAGGCCTAGTTGCTAGAGATCGTCCTGATCGCCCCCATGGTACAAAGGAACTCTAGTCGCATGTTGCAAGAACTAGACAAGGAAGAAAAGGTACTACTTTCATATTTAGATGTCATCACTGCTTCAACACTTCAGGTTTAGGACTGTGCTTTCGATGCTATGACCATTTCAGCTTCGCTCAGAAAATTCGCTCAATCGACGATTGACTCGATGTTTGCTGGAACAAGGCCACACGAGCGAACGCAAGTGCGTGCTAGCTGTACCGTCGTAGCTCTTGACCTCATTTACCCATTGCAAAAAATTGCCTTCACCAACCACATATGGATTGCAGATCTGAAAGTGAAAACTTCTCGGTTGATAACTTTGCCACTTCATGCATCTGTAGGGCCTGCTACAGGAGATTGCTCTCACACCAGGGATTGACGACACGATCACTTGGACCCTGATGAAAAATGGGTTGTATTCGACTAAGTCGGCCACCAAAGCTTAGCTCATTGGATCCACTAATCACTCTTTCATGAAACCCTCTACGAGACTTAAGCCCTTCCAAAATGTAGTTTCTTTGCTTGACTTGCCGTTCAGAGTAGTATCTTGACCTCTGAACATCTGGCCATCGGAGGATGGCCTCATCAGCTTTCATGTTCAAGTGTCGTTTTCTAGGAGGGCCTGGGCGGACGTGGCGTCTTGGTTGTTCTTCCCGAACCTGCTCACGGACTTTGAGTTTGGAAGGTTGACGGTTGTACACTACTTGTTGACCCTTACCGCCACTCTCTTCGTCCTTGCCAAAAGTGCTAAAATGGACGATTAGTCTCATCACCTGGGAGATCTGGAAAGAAAGAAATGCACGATGTTTTCGTTCTCAATGCCATCCATACTTATTCAATGCATCAAAGACGAAAGTAAGAATTGGATCCTCTAGCGGAAATTATCGGTTAATCGTAACTGTTGTTGTCTTGTTTAGTTCGATATCGGTCCTTGTTTGTTCTGCTCCTTCTATATAAATATGTAGGTTGGGGACAAGCGTAAAATATGCTCGGGCAATGGACAGGGGTGAAAGGTTGTATGTGTATCACAATACGAAGGTCATGGGGTACATACATGTTTGTATGCTGATACGTGTGTTACATGTGCACGCTAACTAGTCAATATAAAGGTAAGACTTTTGTCTGTTTAGAAAACAAATAAATAAAGTGCTAGCTGCCAATCTCTTTTGTTTCTTGTTCAATCAAAAAGATGCTTGCAGCCGGGCATGCACGATCTCTAGAAAAAGTCCACCACTCGATATTATATCGCCTCTCCTCGCCTCTGTCCGTCTATATCACTATAGAGCATAGACGACAACTGTACACCCCTTCCTGTATTCTCAATTCCGCGCCTTCATGTTCTGAGACATCGTCTTCTTCCTGCTTCCAAACCTACCAGCGCTGTCCTCACGCCAATGGCGAGAGCTCCGGCGTTTCTCACGCTTTTGTGCCTTGCCGCCTTTGTGTTGGCCGGCCGTGCCAACGCGAGGAAGGATATCGGTGTGTACGTGCTCAAGAAAGGGAATTTCTCTGTCAAGATGACAAACTGGGGCGCTACTATTATGTCCATCGTCGTTCCTGATAGCGAAGGTAATTATGATGATTTTCTTACTTCAGTTCCGAAAATGCCATGGTTGCCCTCATATGCGGCGAGCTTGATTTTGTGTAGCGTGTGAGGCTTGATATGCACTTCTATTTCATAGGGAATTTGGCTGATGTTGTTCTGGGTATGGACACCCTCGCTGAATATTTGGTAAGACCATTGAACCCTTCTCGGTATAATCTTTCTTGTATTAATTCAGCGTCCTAGATTGCAGATTGTTCTTAGAACATTACGCCGGTGATAGTTTTGCTTCAGGGCTTATGTTTGCCATTGTCGCTACCACCTGGTTAATTATGGTCACATTAGTTCAGATCTCAATGACAAAAGCGAGGATTACATTAAACTCTGCCTGTTCAATACCATGTGAACTTTTCAATCACTCCATAGCACAGCTACTCACCAGTTGTCCTTTCGCTTTGAAATTTTCTCTTCGTGCACGGTCCATCGAGACTATGAAATTTACGGTCCCTGAATCCCATTGCAAATATCACAAGCACCACAACAAATGGCACGCAAAAAAAACTGCCCAGACAATTAAGCTGCACTGGTCCAAACTGTTCCATGGTCAGAACGGAACTAGAATTTTTCAAGAAGAAGCTAAATCTTCCACCATCCGATCATTCTAGTGCTAGTGGACATCCACGTTGCTCACGAATGGAACTTTATGAGTGCCCACCATGTACAGCATTTTAAAAAATTACATACACGTACCGAGCTTTCTTTGAGAGGTACATACACATCCCCCTGTTAGTATAGAGTATCATTCTCTTTCCATAAGCTGTACTATTCCAAACTGTTTCCACCATTCAAACCGATTTTTTAGTAAAGCTTATCTACAATCCACAAAGCTTTGAGCTGGTAGACAATGACAACCCCCAATCCGCATCAAGATTTGGTTGTAGTCCTAGTTCTTTCATCCTAGGCCCTACCCATTTTGTCATCAAACTATGAAACCCCATCTAAAACAAAACAAAGCAGCATGCGGGGCACGATCAATCTTTCTTCACCGAAGCAAAGATCACCCAAATTAATCAAAATAGCGATGTTGTTATAGAGTGGCACCCACAAGGTATGGGTGCATGTGGAGCAACCCCATACCCTTACCCATCCCCTCAAACTTAACCGTCACCCATGCTTACACCCGTCAACGGCCATAACTTTGTCCCATACTCGGGGCCCGACAGGGTAAGGGGTACTTGCGGGTAAAAAATACCGCATTCGAACAAAAAAAATGAGCCAAAGTAGGCAGAAATTAAAATCAGCATACAACTATAATCTATAAACAACAATAAAGTGTAAACATTAACATATACTTATGAATAAGAACAAAGCACATCCTCATAAACCACAAAGCTTTACCATAAACAAGTACGTATCATAAATGATAAACAACAACACGTAATCATAGACCTTAACTTCACAAATTTACGACAATCTATAGAGTTAATTTGACCTTTAAATAGTCTGAAAAATGACGTTACAGTAAAGTTTTGACTATAACAAGTTCAACCACAATAAACTCGAGCAATACAGCAATATCAAAACAATATCTCCAGGGACCCGTCAATTTTGGAAACGCTCCTCCCTCACCCCCGCGTCGCCAGCCCTTGGCGACTCGGGGGGGTCAGCGCCGCCTCTCTCCGGCCCTCCCCCACCTCGCCCCTCCCTCCCGCCGCCGCCAGAGGTCCCGCCGGGCAAAGCCCGGGCGGCGACGGCGGCGGAGGGGCCTTTCCCTCGCGCGGTGGTCGCGGCTTCCATGGCGGCGGCGGTGCGTGGCTCGACGGCGTTTCGGCAGCGAGGTGCGGCGGGATCCCGGCGCAGGGCACGGATCGACGACGGCAGTGGAGGCGCGGCCTCCCCGCGGCGGAGGCGCCCCTCCAGCCTCGGCCGGGTGATCTGGTCTCGCGCGGGCCCAGATGGGCTTGGGCGGGCCGGAGGCTCTTGGCGTGGCTGGAGGTGTGCGCGTGGAGCCTGACGGCGCTTGTCGCTGGGCACCATGGTGGTTCCGGCGGCCGGCCAGGCGGCGGCGGGCTGGATACTCACCGTCCAGTCCCCGTTTCGGTGGTGGTGACGCACGGTGCGACGCCTCGTGCTCCGCTGACGACGTTCGACTTCGCCTCTCGGCGGCGGTGGTCAAAGTCGGCTCCTTGCTGTCCATGTCTGATGGATGTTGGGATCGAGGACAGGGCCAGGGTGAAAACCTTGCGTGAAGCTGACGACGGCGACGCCCGCAGGTGCCATCACCTCCTTGGAGGCGTCGTCATGGCACTGTCCATACTTCCCTACCTCGAGCACAAGGGGAAACCCTGGATCTGGCCTTCGGATCGGATCAGGCGGCGGCGGCGATGCTGTGTCGTTTCCCTTCTTGAAGGCGTCGTCTTGGTGGTTCGTGGAGTCCTCGGTACACCAGTTGGAGTCAGTTGTTGGCCGTTGCTTAGAGCGTGGGCCTCCGGGGCGCCATGTACATCGTCGCCGGTGCTTTGTCGAGACCTCCTCCGGTCTGGTTCAGTCCCGCCGTCCACTCGCCAACCTTAGGCGCTTATGAGCGGGCGGTTGCGTTGACTTGTGCCATTTTGGTGTTGGAGTCTCATGGAGTCCGGTCTTCGGCTGTGACGCGGCTTGGGAGCTCGGTGCATCCGTTCCTCGCCATTCTTGGCTGGAGTTGGTGCAAGGCTGAGTCTTGTTCGGCCGGTGTGAGTGGTGTTGTAATCCGTGTGGCGTTGTGTTTGTATCGTGTAGCCTTATGGCGTTGGACCGTCTTGGTCTCTTCTTCTATGAAACCGATGCACCTTTCTATGGTGTATCCTTAAAAAAACAATAACGATGACATAGGCCTATGAGTATGTGGGTATGTGTCATACAATCGCATACCCATACATTCTCTACCCGGTGGGTATGAGATTTCCCCTTTCATACACATGCAATTTTTCTCCTAAAACCTTATCTAATATGGTTTTTACCGGCCGTTACGTGGGTTAGGAGTACCCATTGCCATCCCTATCTTCCCAAGTTACTTTCTCTGAACGTTTGGCTCTTGCCCACAAATCAGAATGACACTTCCTACTTCGGCCCGCTGACGGGGCGCGTGGCCCAAAGAATGACCAGGGGCCGGTTCGTCTTGGACGGCAGAGTATACCAAACGGACCTAAATGACGGCAAAAAACGCGATTCATGGTACATGTCCATTGTTTGCTTGCTTCTGAAAATTATTATTATTAAGATGGGAGGACCCTAATAAGATGCGTTATCTAAACTTCCTCTTGTATTATGTTCTGTAGGCGGACACAAGGGGTTCAGCAAAGTCATATGGACGGTGAAGGAGTACGTTGGAGGCGGTGATCACCCATACATCACCTTCTACTACCGCAGCTTCGATGGAGAACAAGGATTCCCCGGAGACTTGGACGTGTACGCGACGTACCAACTGTCGAGCCCATACGTGCTGAGCGTTCGCACCAACGCGACGGCGCTGAACAAGGCGACGCCGGTGAACTTCCTGCAGCACGTATACTGGAACCTGGCCGGGCAGGGCAGCGGCGACGTGCTAGGCCACACGCTCCAGCTCTTTGCGTCCCGGTACACGCCGCTGGACAAAGAGCTCCTCCCTTCATCCGGCCGAGTTATTCCCGTGGCCGGCACCTGCAACTACGACTTCCGGAAGCTGACGCCCATCGGCGCGCGCATCCGGAAGGTCATGGGCGGGCAGCAGGTCGGCTACGACATCAACTACGTGATCGACGGGTACGGCATGCGGAAGGTGGCGGCGGCCAGGGACGGCAGGTCCGGCCGCAGGCTGGAGCTCTCGGCCAACCAGCCGGCGATGCAGCTCTACACGGGCAACTGGCTGAACAACACCAAGGGGAAGGAGGACGGCATGGTGTATAAGCAGTACGGCGGGTTTTGTCTCGAGACGCAGGCGTACCCCGACACCGTGAACCACCCCGAGTTCCCGCAGATCACGGTGAGGCCTGGCCAGGTGTACAAGCACGACATGGTTTACAAGTTCTCGTTCTAACTTTTTTTTTTGTTCGAGAGTGGCAGTGGTACTGATGGGCTTGATGGCCATTGAAAAATAAATCGGGCGTGTCTGTGTTGGGTTGGGCTAGTTCATCTGTTGAATCTTCGGCCAGGACTAAAACCGTAGGCTCCATTCACAAAACGTCCTGGCCCATTGCATCCATGGGCTTCAAGCCTACTCACGCGGTTGACACTGCCGATGAGTCGTCTACCTCACGCTGCACAAATCTCATGCCGCCATGTCGGTTTAAAGAAGCCACAGTGACGCAGCAGACGCCAGTACCTATAGGTCGCGTCCGGACATAAGGGAAACGTACGTGCGTGTCGAGAGGGCCAAGCATTGGTGCATCGAAGTTTTCCCCGTCGTGACTAGGAACGTCTTTTAGTGGCACACCTTTTAGGTGGCGCACCTGCAACTTTACTGGGTACGTTACAGAATTGTCGTCACTAAATTATAATTCTGTGGCGCACCCAACCCGTGCGTCACAGAAATACCCAGATTTTTGTGGCGCACCAGGCAACCATGCGCCATAGAATCTTGTTTTCAGTTAAAAAAAATACGGCAGCCGCAGCCCCACCCGCGCCCCACCCCACTCCCCGCCGCCGTGGTGGAGGTCGGCCCTCCGCCTCCAGGGCCCTGCTGCGCGCCGTCGCGGAGATGGTGAAGACGGCGCAGGGATGACGTCCTCCGCGAGCGCGGCCGGCGGCTGACCATCTCCTGGGCCAGCGGGTTGACGCCGGTGAGGCGGCACTGGGCGACGACGAGGCACTGCAGCTGGTCCCCCTGCGCGTGCAGCGTTGCCTGCTGCGCGGCCACCATCGCGGGGATCAAGCCCGCGTCAGCGAGGGCGAGGGCGAGGGCGAGGGAGAGGGCCGCCGACTTGAAGGGGACGAGCTCCATTGCGCCTGCGGCGGATGGGCATCAGGGTGCCGCGAGCGCGGCCGGGTCGTGCGGGCGGATGGGCATCAGGCTGCCGTGCGGGAGGCGGAGGCGACGAGTGGGCATGCATGTGGGTTTGACCAGGTGGAGAGAGAATCCAGATCTTGATCTGGATCAGGATCGGATCTGGAAAAAAAATGAAGTCACATTTCTGTGGCGCATGTAGCTACATGCGCCACAAAAAGGCAACTTTCTGTGGCGCATGTGAATTTCGTGTGCCACAGGATTTTAAAATTCTGTGGCGCACGCAGAAACATGCGCCACAGAAATAATTATGTAGCGCACCGATTAAGGGTGCGCCACAGAATCATCTTCTACCTATAAGCTTTTCTCTACTAGTGTATAACTATGTAAGGTGATAACGTGAAGAACTTTTGCTAAATCTAAGATACTACAAGTTTCGGTCGCTAAACATTGTCCGTTACCAAGGGGGTGGTGATAAAGATGTCGGGAGGAGGAAGAAGGTCTGTGTACCCCATCGCCACACCGCTAGCCGAACCGTCTGCCACCACCTCCCGAGGCTGACTGCGCTTATGCGCCCGCCTCGCGGCCCCACCCTGCTCAAATCACCCACTCCACTGGTTTGTCGCCGCCCCGGCAATACCTCTAAATCTCCCCTCCACACGCACACCAGAGCTCGTCGTAGGCGAGCATACCCCCTCCACTCCGGCCACACCACCGGCAAGGCGATAAGTCTATCCTCAACGACGCCTTCTCCTCCTTATGGTGTCGTCTCGGTGGAGGAAGAGAAATTGGGGACGGGAACGGGTGGACGAAAAACATGGGTGGGACCCAGACGCGTGCCACGCGTGCTAGGACCGTGTGAGACGAAAAATATTTCAGTTACTAAAGTCTGGTTTTTAGTTTGTAGATTATGCATTGATTACGAAATTGATTGAGATGAATGTATTGAGTCCCATATTTAGGCTAGCCACGTGCCAACTTCAATGTCAAAAAACTTTTTTGTTATCTTTAGAAGAAAATACACCGATTGTCCATCAAGTTTCATTTTCTTTAACTTAAGCGCGCATCTAAATCAATTTACTAATTTAAATATGAATTCTATAACACAAATGTTATACCAATAGAAAATTTAACATCTAAAATTTGACTGATATATTTATATGATATATGTAGTGTATTATCTTGGTCAAAATGACAATTTACAAAGAGACGCAGAACTTATAAACCAAAAAGAAGGTGGAAGGAAACCTAATATTGCTCGGATGTTCAATTAAAATTTAATGGGACAAATGTTGGGCAAACATACGTGCCAACATGAGGAACACATAGTTTTTATGTTGCCATGCCGAACGCTTCATATGATGGTTCATATCACGACGGGGTCCCTCTCAGTTTACAAACAAACAGGCGATTATTCATGGTGCATCATGGCCAACCAGAAGGGCACGCTAACGCTACAACAACAAGGTACTGGAATTTCTCGGTTCGGTCGCTCGCATCAGTTCCTACGCGGAGGCACGGTGGCTTGGGGCTGCCCATTGCCGGTGGCGGCTGGAGTTGGAGGCCTCGCGGTCCGGGCCTGGTACTCCTGCCCGGCAACCACGGGCGGGCTCTCAACTTTGTACTTTAAGCCCTGCAACGTACGGAGTACATAAGTGAAAATCTGTCAATGACAGCCGGAGTATAATGGTGCTGAAATAACATGAGGGGAAATATTTGATGCAAAAGCTTATAAAGCAAACAAAGGAGTAGTACTAGTACTACCTCGGTAAAAATCTTGAAAGCCTCCTCAGGGGACTTGGTTTTCAGCACGTAGAGAGCTTCCTCCTGCATGCAGTGTAACGAGTCAAACCGTGGGACTTCGCTTTCTCCTCTCCCCTAGCTGCCCCCGTTGAGAGTCGCTCTCTTCTTCCTCCGGCCGCCCCTGGCCTTCTCCCTCCGGCAGCCCTGCTGGCCGGCGACGAGATGGTCTAGGAGGTTGAGCCTCTCTGTATATAGTAGTCTAGGTAGTAGTTTAGGTTTGCCGAGATGGCGTTTGGGCCTTGTGCTCGTAGTTGAGGGTAGGATGGTGGATCTTCGAGGCCAGATCCTCCGCGTCCTGGTTCTCCTCTGCTTCACTGTGTCTCGCCGGTGGCAGGCGGTGGCGCAGGTGTGGATGAGGAGGCCTCGCATCCCTCCAAATAAGGTCTGCAGCGGGTGTTTGGAGTTGGATTTCTTGGACCAGATTCAGCTCTGCGCGGTTGCTCTTCTCTTTGCAGTGGTGCTCCCATGGAGGGAGCCGAAGGCGGCAACGACGGAGGGCTCGGGCAACTCCCTCAATAAGGTCCGTTTTGTGGTCTTCTACTGCTGCAATTCTTCTCTGCCTCTGCCTCCTCCAACTCGTGGCGGGAGTTCGGGGTTTGATGGCGGATCCGATTTCCTCGTGCGGTGGTTGAAGGCTGGTTGCAGTGCCGGAGTGGTGAAGGCTGATTCTCTCTCCCTTTTCGTCAACCACCGTGGTGATGGAGGACGGGATCAGAGGGGACCTGCTCTGCATCGACTGGCGCGGCGGGGATCTTATGCTGCATCTGGCGGAGTTCCTGAACTGCGGCGAATTTGCGCCGTGGTTATCCTTGGTCATTGGAACCGCTCCGCGCTGTGGTACTGTGTGTGCTGCAGCTCGTGCAACCTCCTGGCCGGCGTGCCTTATTGGAGGCTCCTCTGCTACTCCGTTGCGGCGTTCATCGTCGAGCCTACGCCAAGTGGTTTCGTCCCCGGCGGAGGCGCTGACGGCCGCGGCGTCGAGTGGATTGTCTTCCTCGGTGGTCGGGGACTTGATTGCGTTTTTAATGTTTATCTAGAGGTCCTGATTGTAATTGTCGAGGGCTTGTTTATGTTTTCTATTTCTTGTAAGGTCCTTGATGTAATATTTGTGACCACCGAATAAAGCAGCTCCGGACCCTTCGGGGTCCTTCCCCTTGTTCAAAAAAAAAAGTCAAACCGTGGTAATTGCACCAGGAAAGATGACAAGTTAATCAGCACACTAATGCGGTAGTACTAGCAAACTAGTGCTGGTAATTCAATTGCCCCCAAATAGAAGTGTGGTAGATCATCTGGCTTTCATCAATACGTTGTATATATGCAATATTTTCCATTGTTTTAAACAATTTCCTATGATATTTGAAACATCCTCTAATCCTCCATAAGGCTTTTGGTTTATTTCCGTGGTAATATAAGTAAGTAGAAATCCAGGCTCATACTCCATTAATTTGTCCCGGTTGGGCTTTTAAAATTTGGATATACTTTCCATTTGTTTTTGTTTTTTTTACGGAAAATGCAGCGGCCTGCTTTTTCATTAATCAGAAGAGTAGTACAAGGTTGTTTCTTAGTGATGCATAGTTGCATACGCATATGCATCTCAAGGTCTAACTCTCACAACCTTATCTCCGACCTGTTTTCCTCAAAACATATGTTGCAGGCATATGCATTAGCTGATCTGGATTTGGAGAACAAAGTAATATCTATGCACTGGGCATTTACTAGTAAAATACACAAGATCTAGCTATATATGTCTCCATGTGTGAATCTAAGAAGTCTATTATAACATGCCTAAAATATGACTTGCATGATGTATCATCGCTACACCCTGTAGTATGGATCTGAGACTAGAAATTAACACACACACACAAAATGCAGATAGTTCATTTTCAAGTTATTAAAAAACACAATTCAAACGGAGAAAAGCGCGCGAACCCCCGATTTGAAAAAGTGCGCGAAGAGTGACGCAGTTCATTCTACAAGAACTATATAAGTAGATACTAAAACTGAGCATATAGGTAATACATTGGAACGTCTATAGGAACTATATAAGTTTATACTAGATTTGAGCATATATGAAAAATACCCTGGCACGCGCCATTTCCTTGCTGCTGAGGGTAGGTGCCTCAAGGAGATCATCTGGGACATACAAATCGTCGTCTTCGCCGAAGGACTCCTGCCTCTGGATTGAGCCCATCCTCTTGAGATGAGTCGATATTTTTGGAGAACACAGCAAAAAAATGATGAGAGGCAATAGGAACTGTGAGCACACAATGCAAAGGTGGACTGGGGGTCTTTTTGTAGGAGGCGAGTGAGACGGTGGCAAGGGGAGAGATCATACGTGCATCGTGAGAAGTGCCACGTGCGTATCGAATGGTGGAGATTAGCTTTCTGTTGCTCGAGTTTCATTGCGGTTTTGTAATTTCTCTGCCGCGTCACGCATTAGGGAATGGCTGAACGCCAGGCAGGCACGCATCATAATTTGGTGAGGCGTAATTGCTAGCTGGCCTTGGAAGTTTGCTCTGGCTCGGGACAGCACGCGAATGCATGCAATGCATGGAGAAGTACCGGTCGCTTCCTTCTGTCTCGATGTTGTCACGCCTTAATACTCCCCCAAAATAAGACCTTAGAGCATCTCCACTCGCACCGCTTAAACGGCCGCCCAAAGGGTGTCCGGGCGAGTGTTTTGGGCGCTGTCCGGTCAAATTTTTGTCTAAGGGGTGTGCACTTTCCCACTCGGAGGCCCCAAAGGACGCCGTTTTTCTTCATTTCTATCATCAAGCAATTTCATGAACAGGTTGTGGGCGAGGAGAAGGCAGAGAGCAGCACAGCCATGGACTGGACCTGGTGCGTGCGGTATCGTCGCCGGAGACGCGCATGGAGCCGTTGGCGCCAGCGGCAAGCTCGAAGTCCTCGCCACCGTCCACCGCGGCCGTCCGCGCCACTGGCCGCCGCAGACGTTATGCGCCTCGGCCTCCTGGACTCGCCGAACGCCTCGTGCGTGCGCACGCGCTCACCGGCCGTGCTAGCTAGCCGAGCGCCTCGTGCGTGCGCGCTCGCCGGCCGGCCGTGCTAGCTAGCAGTCCGCCGTGGCCGTCCTCAGCTTGGCCAGGAACTGCACGCGGATTGCAAGCTCCTCAGCTTGGCCACGTACGCCTTGAAGTACTTCAGCTTGGCCTGCCGTGGTGTTGGCACAGCAGCTCCCGTCGCTGCAGCTCCCTTCTTCAGCTTGTGCCTGAGATCGCCAGGAAGATGCATGACTCCGCCTATGGCCCTAGGCGTGCTGGCCGGCGGCAGGCCAGCCACGCCCACCGCGACGTGCGCCGGGGAGCACGCAAACGGTGTCGAGGAGCACATTGTTGGGCTTGACGTCGCGGTGCGTCACGGCCTCGGCGAGCGGGAGCTGCTCCCAATCCACAAGCTCAACCACCGCGGCGGCTTCGGGCTCCGGCATGGACGCGCCGTGGTGAATCCAGTGCAGAGGTCCAAGGTTGGAGCCGCGCGCGACCATGGTAGTTGGGAGACATGGGAAAGGGTAGAGGAGAGAGAGGAGATGGGAATAAAGCAGAATATACGTGTAGCCTCGTGAGTGGGTCGCGCGGACGAGAGTTTGTGTCCGGGGCCGCCCAAGGCCTCCCTATTCCAAGGACTTCATGTGGCGCTGCCGGACACAAAAGTGGACGTTTCCGGACAAAATTAGATTTTGGGCGCCCCGAGTAGGAGCCGTTTTCGCCCAAAAGGGCCAAAACGTGCTTTGGGCGGCCGTTTGGGCGCTCCGACTGAAGATGCCCTTAGGATGTGCGGCTAAGATGGTAATGGTACTCGAAATTGCTTGTCGACGCGCGCGAGCAGTCGCGCGGTCCACGGGACGTGTCGTTGTCGTTTCCAGTGCCCCCTTTCTCTTCTTTCTCCAACCCTTCCCGTAAGACGGTGCCTGCGACGCCGCCGCGACTGGCAGGGAAACGCAGTGGAGGAGATGTAGAATGGAGCGAAGCGACAACATAGCACTTAACTTAAGTGGGGGTTGTGACCGACGACGAGATTTGGTGGTGCGAGGGTTAGATGTCGATGGCGGGGGCGGCGACGGACTGCTGGAGGCTGTGGTTCGAAGAGGGTGGGGCGGCGAGACAGCTGCGAGAGCGCCGGCAGCTGCGGCTAGCAGTGGCAGGCGATTCGACTGGCGGTAACGGCATGGGTACGGAGGATCTTATTCCTCTCATAGAGCTTGTCGTTTAGCTGTCGGAAAACCGCACGAGCGGTCGTAATAACTATGGTGAAAATTGATATGCTAGTGCTGAATGAGCTACACAATACACTTAAACTGGCAACTGAATGATACATTTCTAATAGATTAATCAATGTGAAAATATACACTTAACCACTTTCCCAAATACACTGCTTTTACACCAAAGAAAAAGGAAACTCCAGAAACAAACACCGAAAGCAAAAGTGGTAACGGAACAACAAAGGTTGACTGATTTTGCAAGCATCGGTCCTTACACGTTCGTCCAGTACACAAACACACATGTTACCTCGATCGGTATCGTGTACGGCGAGTCAGGTTTTGCATGCATGCATGCAGGGTTTGAACACGCTCGTCTAGACCTTGAAGCCGAGGTAGTGCGGCGTGCCGGTGAACTTGAGCCACGTCGCGCCGTCGACGAAGGGCCCGGTGGTGAACTGTTCGGCCTCCTTCCGGCCGATGACGCGGAACCCGGGCCAGTTGACCCTCTTGCTGGTGCCGGCACCGGGCCCGCGGTTGCCGTACTCGGCGTAGTAGAGCGTCTTGAGCCCGAAGTCGCCGTTCCAGGGCATGTACCCCTCCGGCTTGATGAAGTCGGCGATGGTGCTCTCCATGATGACCAGCCGCGAGAACTCCTTCCACGGCCGGCCGAGGTAGGATGGGATCTTGAAGCGGTCCGGGAAGAGCTGCTGGTCCGGCACCAGGCGGCAGTTCTGGATCACCAGCCCGGACTTCATGTTGGGGTCCGTGCGGCCGTGCGCGGTCACCGAGTTCTGCTGGTTGTCCATGGGCCGCCGCGTGATGATGAGGCAGTTCTGGAAGATGGCGGCGGAGTTGCCGAAGATGAAGTCGATGGTGCCGGAGATGACGCAGTTGCGGAAGAACTGCCGCCTCGCGTGCACGTACAGCGTGTCCTGGAATGCGTCGAACCGGCAGTTGTAGAACGCCGCGAGGTCGCCCTGCACCCGGAGCGCCACCGCCTGGTGGTGATCCGCGCCGGCCGTGTTGTGGAACCCCATGTTCTTGCAGATGAACCCGGCCGCCTCAATAGCTACATGCAAATAAACGAATGTCACATGCATTGCCCTTATATATCACCACGTACCTCGCATATGTACTAGCTGGGGCACACGCACAGAAGGTGGCGGTCTTCATGGTGGTGATGCCGTCCTTGAAGCTCTTCCTGCCGGTGACGCGACTCTGCTTGGGCCCGTCTCCGTACATGAAGATGTTGACCTTGTCCTTGGGGATCATGACGATCTCATCGTAGAGCCCAGCCTTGACGTAGATGACGTATCGGCCAGGGTGGCCCTTGGGCATGGAGTTGACGGCGTCCTGGATGGTCTTGAACTTGCCGCTGCCGTCCTTGGCCACCACCGCGTTCGGCGCAGGTAGGCCACCGCTCGCCAAGAGCTTCCTCTCCGGCGACTTCATCCACGCGGGATACTCCTTCTCGGACAGGAGGCGGCGTCGGGAGTCGGTCTTGAACGCGTCGAGGTCGAGCTTCTTGAAGATGGCGCCGAGGCTGCTGGTGATGGCGAGCGCGTTGCTGCTGAGCTCCGTGGCGTTGCGCAGGATGACCTGCATGTCCGCCTTGAGCTTCTCGTCGGCGAAACCGTCGGCGCAGGTGTCGATAAAGGTCATGACGCCGGTGATCCAGTGCTCGATATCGTCGGAACGGCTGAGGAGAACCTTGATGTCGCCGCCGGCCATCTCGACCATACCCTTGAGATCATCCACCGAGTCCTCCAGGAGCTCCTTGCAGTCCTCGCGCGCGCCAAGCGTCAGCGGGTCGGTCGACTTGGCCTCGCCGATGGTACGGGAGCGCTCGACGGCGGACTTGATCGACTCCATCGCCGACTTGGCCACGGTCGCGAAGACATCCTTGGGGTTCTCGGTGCCATTGGACGCCGAGGTGAGGGTCTTCTCGCACGACTCCTTGTACAGCGTGGGCGCGCACAGAGACTTGACCGACTTGCCGGATGTAGCGAGGGTGGCCTCCCCAGGGACGGTGAAGTTGTCGCCGGCCTTATTTCCGGAGTGGGTCACGGTGGCGACCACACCGACGACCACCGCGACGACGAGGATCGCTCCCAGGCCCCCGAGGAGGAAATTCTGTGCCATCTTGGCCGGCGAGCTACGTTGGTGAGGAGTTGCAGGGGAACACAATTTATAAGGTGACGATGATAGCCATGCATGGCAGGGGACTTCTTGCATGCGGACGTGAATGATTTGACCGTTGTTTGCGCGGCATGTCGTTTCATCTGGTGGTAGTTAGATTTTGACGTACAGAAGAGCGTTGTCTATTTAGGGATTGGATCGTGTTGGCCCTGGTCAATTACATAGAATGAGGAGGTAAAGCAAGAAAGGTGGTAGGAGAGAGCCAAAGGTCGGGGAAGAAGAGGTTGTCAGTTCCGTGGTCCATAATCCGTTTGTCGGAGAAAGTATCCGATGAAAACCATCTTTCAATGAAAAAACAGTGAAACCCAACTTTCAATGAAAACCGGTAAAAACCATAATAAAAATAGGTCTAGAAAAATACTCACAAAAATGAAGTACGTTAGGAAGGTGAAGTTGTAGAAACATGTAAATCTGCAAATTGAAAATTAAAATTATTTAGGAGTTATGAAAATGACAAATTCAGGAATAAATAGTAGCATGTGGTAAACGTTACTATTCATTGTTCAATTTACCATTTTTATGGCCCCTAAATAATTTTATATTTTAACTTTCAAATTTGCATGTCTATGAAATTCTTCCTTGCCAAGCTAATACATGTTTTCAGTATTGTTAAACTTTAATATTATTTTTTCGTGGGTTTTACCGGTTTTCATTGAAAGTTGGTTTCAACTAGATATTTTTCCCTTTTGTTGTGTCTGCTTGGATCGATACTTGTTGATGTCAACCCGTGAGAAGAGATGGGTTGGGCCAAGCCCGTCGGTGAGAGCCCATGTGACTGCTAGATAATTAGGAAAGTTCATAATTAGTTGTAAAGTATTAAATATGATTGAAACAACTATAATCATGTGAAACTAGAACATAATATATGCATTTACATAACATGGTGAACAGAAACATTTAATCGCAAAATGTGTTTATGCATTATACTAAAGCGCGTTGTGTGTCGTTTGTAAATGAAAACACAATGATCATATTGATGACACGATGTTGGTGAAGACCGATCAAAACATGTAAGGCTGAAGCCTGAAGGTGGCGTTAAGTGGCACAACCCGAGTTGGATGGTAAACTGCCCATAATAAAATAAACATGAGTAGTCACATAAGCTTCTTACTGGAAATCCAATTTGTCCTATACCTAGGAGTAGACTATGATGAAGCAAGAGCGGGATGAGGTGAAAACAGTAGCTCGGTTTGGTGGTTTTTCATTCCGTGGCCGATGTGTCATATATATACATATATATAGGAGGAGAACCAAATGGTTTCGTGATCATGATTTGAAACGATTATGTTTCCAACTCGTGGACTTAACAGTCAAGACAACCAAAAATTCCAAACAGCAAAAGGATGTCGTCCTTGCTAGGAAACACACTCGTCTTTCGGACTTCCGGTGGACCATTCATGCACACATCGCATGCGCGCACTGCCATGTGCCCCGGCCAAGCTAGGAGAGTGAGCGCGCGCATGTGGTGTTATATTTCTCTTCTCATTCCAAACACTTAGTAATTAAGAATTAAGGTAGTGAAACTCTAGTACTCCCTCCGATCCATATCTTAACTAGATACATGTGTATCTAAACAAAGCTATGCTCACTAATATGGATCGGAGGTAGTATGTAATATGGTCTCACTCTTCCATAACTAGCAATCTGGCACTAAATATTGCACCTCCACCTCTTACCACACATGGAAATTTCCGATTTAGTGGGAAATCTAAAGCTCATATTGGTCCATATACTTCTAACAATACCCCAACATATGTCAAATTCCAGAAGAGGATATGATGGTCCACTCTTCAGTGAAGTTGTGATCCTCGCATGTTGGTGCATTTGGAAGCAGAGAAATGGGCTGATCTTCAAGCATATCAAGCCCACATTCAGAGGTTGGAAGGCTATTTTCTTCCATGAAGTAACCTTGCAAGTACACTAGTTGTCGGAGTATCGGCATTGGAGATAGGAGACGGGGTCCTCTAGCCGAGGGTGAATCGAGGGGAAGAAGGTGGACGTCGTCAAGGTCGGGATCGAACATGGCGGATTACCCAGCTTCAGGCTCCACGGCGGTGGCGGAGCCCTACGTGCTGCTATAACTCACTATAAGGTGAATCGCCGTGTTACAGGTTACAATGAGTTGATTGGATGTAGGATGAGTCGCCCTAAAGACTTCCCTGGTCCGGCTTATATAGGCGGCCGAACCTAGGGTTACAGGTATATTGCGTGTCCGGCAAGTATTGGGAGTCCTAGACCTATCCGCCAAGTCTACCGCCTTCCGCCTTGGGCTTGTCGGCGTCGTGGGCTTCGGCCTTGGGCTTCTCCTTGCCGGCATCCGCTTCCTGTGTCGTCAGCTATCTGGGCCGCCCAGAAGGCAAAAGGCCTTGCCACCACTACGGGCCACCCTAGACTATCCAGATTACTCCATGTTGGTTGTACCCCCTTGTGATACGACCCCAACATTAGCCCCCAGAAGGGTCCGAGTTCTCCAGTTGCCGGCTTGTCTTCATCCTGCAAATATTGTCGGTTTCTGAAGAGCTTGGATCCTTCTGAAGTTGAATCAGGCGGCAATCCGACAAAAGTAGCCGGAACATTGCCGCCAACATGGGTAAGATGGCCTGACCTTCTGTCAGGAATCTTTTCCCTGAGTTGTCATGTTGATGGGACTGGTCAAGTCCATCGTGACGTCACTGGGTCCACGACAGTTTGAACACAGCGTGTGCACGATGATGACCATCCCACTGCGCGCGAGAACCGAGGCGCCGGCGCCGCTCGTCGTCGCTGCCGCGGTTAGATGGCGGACACGTGTCATGCATCGTGGCCTGCCCACCACCTGCGCAAATCTCGGAGCAGTTGGGGTAGATAAACACGTCGATTCCTTTGGAAGGAAATTACTGCGCCATTTCCCCATTCTCGCTTTGCCTTCCTCGATCCTCTGCGCTTCGCTCCCGCGACCGCTCCGGCGAAACCTCGCTCCACCTCCACCCGTACAATGGGCAACTCCGGCGAACTCCGAGCTTCTCCGGCCACGGGCGAGCACTCCTCGACTGCGGGGTCTGAATCCCGTGCTGCGGCGACGGCGGCGCCACTCGACGCCATCCCCTTGGCTTCCATGCCTCCCGCGACGAACGCGGGTGGCGTCGAGCCTTCTTCCTCCACTCCGGTGGTTCCCTCCGGCCCATTGATACGTCTCCAACGTATCTATAATTTCTTATGTTCCATGCTAGTTTTATACCAATAGCTACATGTTTTATTCACACTTCATTGCATTTTTATGCATTTTCTGGAACTAACCTATTAACAAGATGCCACAGTGCCAGTTCCTGTTTTCTGCTGTTTTTGGTTTCAGAAAAGCTGTTCCGGAAATATTCTCGGAATTGGACGAAACAAAATCCTAGATGCCTATTTTTCCCGACACGTTCCAGAAGTCTGAAGGAGAGACGAAGGGGGGCAGTAGGGCACCCTCCCGACATGGCAGCGCGGGTGGGGCCCCTGCCGCGCCACCCTATGGGGAGCGGGTCCCGCGCTTCCACCGACGTCGCCCCTTCGCCTATTTATTCCTCCCGACGCGAAAACCCTAAAACACCGAGCCATTATTCCAGAAAACATTCTCTGCTGCCGCCGCCGTCAACCCTAACTCGGGGGGTTCAGAAGTTCTCCTCCGGCTCCCTGCCGGAGAGGGGAATCATTACCGGAGGGCTCTACATCGCCATGCCTGCCTCCGGAGTGATGCGTGAGTAGTTCATCCCTCGACTACGGGTTCATAGCAGTAGCTAGATGGTTTTATTCTCCTTTTGTGCCACCATGTTTAGATCTTGTGAGCTGCCTATCATGATCAAGATCATCTTATTGTAATGCTACACGTTGTGTTTGTTGGGATCCGATGGATATTGAATACTATGTCAAGTTGATTATTGATCTATCATATATGTGTTGTTTATGATCTTGCATGCTCTCCGTTATTAGTGTAGGCTCTGGCCGAGTTTATAGTTGTAACTCCAAGAGGGAGTATTTATGCTAGATAGTGGGTTCATGCCTCCATTTAATCTGGGACAGTGACAGAAAGTTCTAAGTTTGTGGATGTGCTATTGCTACTAGGGGTAAAACAGCAATGATTTGTCTAAGGATATTAGTGTTGTTTACATTATGCACCATACTTAATGCAATTGTCTGTTGCTTGCAACTTAATACTGGAAGGGGTGCGGATGCTAACTTGAAGGTGGACTATTTAGACACAGATGCATGCTGGATGGCGGTATGTGTACTTTGTCGTAATGCCCAAGTAAATCTCATAGTGATCATCATGACATGTATGTGCATTGTTATGCCCTCTCTATTTGTCAATTGCCCAACTGTAATTTGTTTACCCAGCATGTTAGTATTTTATTATTGAGAGACACCACTAGTGAACTGTGGACCCCGGTCCATTCTTTTACATCTGAAATACAACCTACTGCAATCATTGTTCTTTTACATTCTCTGCAAGCAAACATCATTTTCCACACTATACGTCTAATCCTTTGTTTTCAGCAAGCCGGTAAGATTGACACCCTCACTGTTTCGTTGGGGCAAAGTAGTTTGATTGTTGTGTGCAGGTTCCAAGTCGACGAGTCAGACCTACCCTTCATCACCACACTTTTTTTGACGCCGTTGACACCTTCGAAGCAACTTCGATCTCCTACTGGTTCGATAACCTTGGTTTCATACTGAGGGAAAACTTGCTGCTGCACTCATCATACCTTCCTCTTGGGGTTCCCAACGGACGTGTGACTTTACACGCATCAAGCACTTTTTCTGGCGCCGTTGCCGGGGAGATAGGAGGTGCTTCTGAAAGTCTTGCATTCCTGTCAACTATGCTCCAGAATACTTTTTCTGGCGCCGTTGCCGAGGAGGCCGAATTGGTCCTGCAAGGGGAGTCTCTCACACCCAATCTCTTTACTTTGTTTTTGTCTTGCTTTATTTTTATTTTGTCTTGTTTGCTTTCTTTATATCAAAAACACACAAAAAATTAGTTACTTGTTTTACTTTTATTATTTCGGCCTAGCTTTTATTTTTGCTAAAATGAGTACTCCTAAAGTTGAGGTTCGTTCCTTTAGGCAACAAGGGGGAGAAAGTTTGAAAGATGCTTGGTATAGAATTAGTGATGCTCATCATAGATGTACTAAAAAACATTCTACCATGATCCTTCTTAGGAATTTCTATGTTGGTATCACTAGTTGGTATAGGTATATTCTGGATACTCTTACAGGGGTAATTTCCTAGGTACTCCTGCTTTGGAAGCTTGTAATTTAATTGAAAGTTTAGTAGGAACACCACCTACTAACAATATTAAAACTGAGATCACTTTGGAGGATATTATAAACAAACTAGATTCTATGGAGAATTTTTTTCCAACACTACTTGAATCAGTAGTAAGCACTAATGAAAGAATCACTGCTTTAGAGGCTAGACATGCTCTTGATAATCAAAACCATAGGATTGGCGAACTAGAAGAAGCTATGAGAACCTTGGGTTCAACCTTTTCTTCTCTTAAGTTTTAGGAGAAGGCTTATGTAGGGAAAGAGCAAAAGTTCATGTATGTCCCTAAGATGCCAAAGCTAAAGACTCATTATGAGCTTAAAATTGATAAAACTCTTAGTACAACTATGGGAATTTTAAATAATGGAACATCTTCAGGGACACCTAAGGTACCTATTGTGACAAGTTGTGTTTTTGAGGACAATTATGATGTTGATGCATCTTCTCTTGATAACACTTGATTTTCACTTTCTGCGCCTAGCTGAAAGGCGTTAAAGAAAAGCGCTTGTGGGAGACAACCCATCTTTTTATTTTCTATCATTTTATTTTATTTTGAGTCAAGGTGCTGTTTACTTCTGTAGCAACTCCTTTGTATCTTTATTTTATTGCATTGTTGTGCCAAGTAAAGTCTCTAGTTGAAAGTTGTTGCTAAAATTGGATTTCTGCGCAGTGACAGATTTTTGTTGTCCACCGTTTTGAGCTGTATGCGTGACAGAAAATTCTAAAAATTCTGAACAAAATCACGCATGATCCTTATATATGTACGCAACTTTCATTAGTTTGGGCTTCTTCCATCTGAGCAAGTTAAGTGCCTCAAAAAAATTCATCTTTCCAGACTATTCTGTTTTTGACAGATTCTGCCTTTCATTTTGCATTGCCTCTTTTACTATGTTTGATTGGATTTATTTGCTCCATTAAACATCAGTGGATGTAAGTAATGTCCAGAAGCTTTGGTAATGATTGTGTCACAGTAGAATATGAGAATTTTTGGTTATGCACTAACCCTCTAACGAGTTACCTGAGTTTGGTATGGCGGAAGGTTTCAAGACTCAAGTGTCTAAGCTTGGGGATGCCTTGGGCATCCCCTTCTTCATCAACAATTTATCAGGTCATCTCTAGTGAAACTATATTTTAATTCTTCCATATTTTATGTATTTTACTTGGAGCGTCTGTGTGCTTTTATTTTTGTTTGTTGTTTTTATTTTTCTGAATAAAGTTGGATCCTACCATTCTTGTGTGGGAGAGAGACACGCTCCGCTTTTTCATGTGAATACTCATATTCTTCACTTAAATCTTTTGAGTATTCTTATCTAGCTACTGCTATGCTTTTAGCTCCTGTTTTTCGTGCATCTCTTTTAGAGCTGTTAATTCTTGTAGAGTAGTGCTCTCTTGTTTCATTTGTTATATTACTTGGAGAGTTTTTGTTAAAATTAGTTGATTGGTGTTTGGTTGGAAACAGAAAATGTAACATGTGGTAGATGGTATATTGAAAAGACATACTCATTCTTGTAGAAAGCTACTAGTACATGTACTAGTTGAGGGCTGTTTTGTCTTGTTTTATTTGACACTTTGCAATTGTTTTGAGATCTCAAGTATTTCATGTTTAAACTCTTGCATCATGTAGTTAAAAGCCTATTAGTAAAGAACTACCGTAGAGCTTGTTGAAATTTGGTTTGCATGATTGGTATCTCTAAGGTCTAGATATTTTCTGGTAAAAGTGTTTGAGCAACAAGGAAAGACAATGTAGAGTCTTATAATGCTTGCAATATGTTTTCATGTGAGTCTTGCTGTACCGGTTTATACTTGTGTTTGCTTCAAACAACATTGCTAGCCTAAACTATGTACTAAGAGGGAATGCTTCTCGTGCATCCAAAAACTTGAGCCAAAACCCATGCCAATTGTGTCCACCATATCTACCTATTATGTGGTATTTCCTGCCATTCCAAGTAAATACTTCATGTGCTACCCTTAAACTATTCAAAAGCTATTACTCCTTATTTGTGTCAATGTTTTATAGCTCATGAGGAAGTATGTGGCGTTTACTCTATCACCTTGTTATTTACTCATGACAGACTTTCACCAATGGACTAGTGGCATATACATCCGCTTATCCAATAACTTGCAAAAAGAGCTGGCAAATGGGGTGCCTAGTCCCAATTAATCTCAACTATAACCATTTGATTCTCTTCACATGTTTGTCAATGATTTATCAAAAGCAAATTCCAAAATGTTAAACTTTATCAAATAGGCACTCCTCCATGGTATGTGATTGTTGGAAGGCACCCGAGGATTCGGTTAGCCATGGCTTGTGTAAGCAAAGGTTGGGAGGAGTGTCATACCAATTTATAAATACGCATGTGTAAACAAAAGAGAAGAGGGATGATCTACCCTTGGGTAGAAATAACGTAATTCATGGGAGCCGCTCTTGAAAGTTTGGGTGACAAGGGGGATAGAGTGCCCACTGCCATTCATTGACAACAACAAACACCTCTCAAACACTTACTTTATGCTCTCTATATGTTTTCAAAACTTAAAAAGCTCTAACACATGATTTAATCCCTGCTTCCCTCTGCGAAGGGCCTATCTTTTACTTTATTGTTGAGTCAGTTTACCTACTCCTTTCTATCCCTGAAGCAAACACTTGTGTCAACTTTGTGTGCAACATTTCTTATATGTTTACTTATTGCACTTATTATATTGGTTTGTGTTGACAATTATCCATGAGATATACAAGTTACAAGTTGAAAGCAATTGCTGAAACTTAATCTTCCTTTGTGTTGCTTCAATGCCTTTTACTTAGAATCTATTGCTTTATGAGTTAACTCTTATGCAAAACTTTTTGATGCTTGTCTTGAAAGTACTATTTATGAAAAGCTTTTGCTTATATGATTCAGTGTTTACTCATTATCTATTTGTTAGCAAACTATAGACCATTGCCTTGAGTCACTTCATTCATGACATATGCTTTACAATATTATTTGATCAAGATTATGTTGGTAGCATGACACTTCAGAAATTATTGTTGTTATCGTTTACCTACTCGAGGACGAGTAGAACTAAGCTTGGGGATGCTTGATACGTCTCCAACGTATCTATAATTTCTTATGTTCCATGCTAGTTTTATACCAATAGCTACATGTTTTATTCACACTTCATAGCATTTTTATGCATTTTCTGGAACTAACCTATTAACAAGATGCCACAGTGCCAGTTCCTGTTTTCTGCTGTTTTTTGGTTTCAGAAAAGCTGTTCTGGAAATATTCTCGGAATTGGATGAAACAAAATCTCAGATGCCTATTTTCTCGACACGTTCCAGAAGTCCGAAGGAGAGACGAAGGGGGGCAGCAGGGCGCCCTCCCCACATGGCGTCACGGGTGGGGCCCCTGCCGCGCCACCCTATGGGGAGCGGGTCCCGCGCCTCCACCGACGTTGCCCCTTCGCCTATTTTTTCCTCCCGACGCGAAAACCCTAAAACACCGAGCCATTATTCCAGAAAACATCCTCTGCCGCCGCCGTCAACCCTAATTCGGGGGGTTCAGAAGTTCTCCTCCGGCACCCTGCCGGAGAGGGGAATCATCACCGAAGGGCTCTACATCGCCATGCCTGCCTCCGGAGTGATGTGTGAGTAGTTCATCCCTGGACTACGGGTCCATAGCCGTAGCTAGATGGTTGTCTTCTCCTTTTGTGCCATCATGTTTAGATCTTGTGAGCTGCCTATCATGATCAAGATCATCTTATTGTAATGCTACATGTTGTGTTTGTTGGGATCCGATGGATATTGAATACTATGTCAAGTTGATTATTGATCTATCATATATGTGTTGTTTATGATCTTGCATGCTCTCCGTTATTAGTGTAGGCTCTGGCCGAGTTTATGCTTGTAACTCCAAGAGGGAGTATTTATGCTAGATAGTGGGTTCATGCCTCCATTTAATCTGGGACAGTGACAGAAAGTTTTAAGGTTGTGGATGTGTTGTTGCTACTAGGGGTAAAATAGCAATGCTTTGTCTAAGGGTATTAGTGTTGTTTACATTATGCACCATACTTAATGCAATTGTCTGTTGCTTGCAACTTAATACTGGAAGGGGTGCGGATGCTAACCTGAAGGTGGACTATTTAGACACAGATGCATGTTGGATGGCGGTCTGTGTACTTTGTCGTAATGCCCAAGTAAATCTCATAGTGATCATCATGACATGTATGTGCATTGTTATGCCCTCTATATTTGTCAATTGCCTAACTGTAATTTGTTTACCCAGCATGTTAGTATTTTATTATGGAGAGACACCACTAGTGAACTGTGGATCCCGGTCCATTCTTTTACATCTGAAATACAACCTACTGCAATCATTGTTCTATTACATTCTCTGCAAGCAAATATCATTTTCCACACTATACGTCTAATCCTTTGTTTTCAGCAAGCCGGCGAGATTGACACCCTCACTGTTTCATTGGGGCAAAGTAGTTTGATTGTTGTGTGCAGGTTCCAAGTCGACGAGTCAGACCTCCCCTTCATCACCACACTTTTTCTGACGCCGTTGACACCTTCGAAGCAACTTCGATCTCCTACTGGTTCGATAACCTTGGTTTCATACTGAGGGAAAACTTGCTGCTGCACTCATCATACCTTCCTCTTGGGGTTCCCAACGGACGTGTGACTTTACACGCATCACCCATCCACGGCCTTCCCCCTTCCTTCAGTGAGGGCTGAGGAGGCAGACGCGACGGCGGAGATTGGAGACCACGGAGATGAGCTCACCGCAGAGGAGGAAGAAACGGCGGACCTCGGGTCCCGATATTGGCTTACGTCATGCATGACGGAGGCCTACGCGGAAGAGTTGTCGGAAGCCGGATTCCTCCCTCCGAAGATGGAGTGTTTTTGGCGGATTCCCGGCAATGAGCTCATCCCCGAGCCCCAAGATGACGAAAGGGTTGTCTTGGCGTCCCACCTCCTGCGCGGTATGGGTCTGCCACCTTCCGCCTTCTTTTCTGCAATACTTAGATACTACGGGTTGCAGCCACATAATATTGCGCCCAATAGCATCTTAGTTTTAGCCGGCTTCCAAGCCTTGTGCGAGGGCTATTTAGGCATAATTCCCACCGTAGAGCTATTTAAGTACTGCTTCTTGTGCCGCCGGCAAACTATTTTCGAAGGCCAGTTGTCAACATGCGGCAGCGTTACCTTTAACTGTCGCCGAGGTAGCTGGTATACTAAGATCCCGGTCGTTGACTCGGTGAAGAACTGGACCAGCACCTTCTTTTATTGTAAGGACATCCCACCACCCGGTCAGACGGTGGGGATTCCCCCTTTTGAGAATTGTCCGCCAAAGTATGCGGACCACTGGGCGGAGAAGGCGGCAACCACTTTGCCGGAGGAACAACGCCACGCTTTCAGGCGGATCGAGTTCCTCGCGAAGACAATGGCGCCCCCTTGTCTCGATGGAGTTGACACCGTCGTGTGTTGGCTGTCAAGGAAAATCGTGCCACTTCAGCACCGTCCGCTGAAGATGTGTGAATACCAGCCGAACGCAGCCGACAACGCCACTCTTGACGAGGATGTGCTGCTGATCCGGCTGAGGGCCCTCGTTGTGCCCGCCAAGGTTAAGGCGGCGGAAGGTGTCCCCATGTTCACCTTTGACAACCCTGCTCCCGCGGTAAGATGTTTAACTTATGCATCAACCATATGCCGACTTCTTTTCTTCGTGCTAACATATAATTGTCTCCGCAGCTGATGAGCCTGGCGGAGAGTGAGATGGCTCCTCACTGGTACGAGCCGGATGCCAGCAAGGCCAGGAAGCGCAAAGCTCCTGCCGCCTCTACCAAGGACATGGAGAGGAAGAAGAAAGCGGCAATGACTGCCGCAGCTGACGCCGACAACCTTGCGGACAAAGCCTCCGGCAAGCGGTAAGAAATCACCTTGACGCCATTTTTGCACACACTTGTACAATGTCTTAACTTTCTTTTTGTCTTTCATGCAGCATAAAGCTTACCATGCCGAAGCTGCGCGTCGGCTTGCAGGCAGCTGCCGGCAGAGGGAAGTTGTCTCGCTCGTCTCTCGCCATTGCTCCCAGCACCCCCGTGACATTCTTCCCGGGAACATACTCGGAGGGCCAACCCGGGATAAACTACGCCACCAGGACTGCGAGCAAGGCGGCTACTAGCAAGAAAACTGCTGACCCCACTCCAACGACGGCTGAAGCTTCGACTAATGATGCCGGCAACTTCATTAAGATGAAGGTGGAGATGGAAGGTGCTGGTGCCGGCACGTCGGATTCAGGCCCTCGTGCCGCCAGGGTGATAAATCCCCTTCAGACCCTTGTCGACATGCGCCGTGGATGCCGCGGCTGGTGGGACCAGCTGCATGAAGAAATTGAGGTAAGCCGGCCTATAGCCCCAGCCCCTGATTACATTGGCGGTTAAAGATTTTCTTTAGCTGCCAAGGTGATCATAAAGCTAAACTGGCCGGAGACTTATCCTCTTTTTGCTCTCTTGTTCGCCAGATTGCTCTCTCCTCCAACAAGGGGCTTTTCCAAGCCGTAGAGGCTAAAAACAATGAATGCCGTCAACTGAAGCAAGATCTTGAGCTGAAGAACGCCCAAATTGCGAGTTATGAAGAAGCTCGCAAAAAGGATGAAGGTGACAAATTTTACTTTGCCTTGAACTTTTCCATCTTCTTTACACGCTCTTCGACAACTTGCTTTAGTCGAACTTTCCTTGTAATTTTTTTTTGTAGAACTGTTAAGCAGTGCCCGAGAAATTCTTGCAAACTCGGGTGACATGCAAGCTCTAATGAACGAAGCTGCAGATCTTGCCGAAACAATCCTCAGGCTGAAGGCGGACCATGCCAAGGAGCTGGAGAAGCGCGATCTGGCGCACGCCCAAGCCCTCAGCAAGCTGACTGAACAGCTGGAGAATCTGGGCAATAACTTGGCGACTGTCACCCAGAACACCAAGACCCAGCAAGAACTGCACGCCCAAGCTGTTCGACGGGCTGAAGACAAGCTTGCCCAGCACGATGAAGAGATCGCCGCCATCCAGGAACATGTGCTAGGTAAGATCCGTCAACTTGCTTGTTTTGCCATTCGAGCAGATTTATGTCCGCCTTAACCGTTTGTCCATTGTCTTCAGTGCCCTCTGGTTTTGATGATCAATCCGACTCCGCGCCCCGCCCGCCTCCGTCAAATAGGCGTCTTAATTCGCTGCGCCATCAATGTCGGACAAGCTCTTGCCAGCAAACTTTACCCCAGCAAGGAGAGCGACCCCATTGACTTTGAATTCCTGCCCGAGTTTCTTGAGAAACTTAGCCAAGAATACGAAGGTAACATGCGATCGGCTGCAAGGGGAGGTGCAAAGAAGGCGCTCGTGCTGACCAAGGCCTGGTATCCGGATGCCGACATCCACCAGTTGACAGAATTCATGCCAACTGAAGATGAAGACGGCAACACCATTGACGTTGCGCAAGTGCAAACCTCTGTGCAGGGTATGCCACGCGTGTCGCCAATATGGTGGACCTTGGCAATTTCTACAAGCCGCATCCAGACCCTCATGCCGAGGCGAGTACTTCAGCAGCCCCAGCCCCAGGCATGGCGGACGAAGAGTTGGCGGATGAAGAGGATGTTCCTGAAGGCAGCGCCAGCCCCTAGACTACTCCGGCACCTTCTGTTTAACATGCACAAACAATTTATGATTCCTGCATTAGCCTGTAATGCAGAAGAAAACTTGTCGAGCGTTGTAAACTTTATTATGTTTTGTGTGGGCCAACTTTTTTATGCTACACTTGGCGGTAGGCTAACTTTAAGTGGCCCGCCTTAAAATGTGTTTTGTGTTTATGCATTTGACTTTTTCGTATGTTGGCGGTACCTCATCACGGTAACTTTAGATGTGCCAACCAGGTGCTATACCAATTAGTTTAGACACAGAGACCAAAACCAGCATTTTGGTGCCAACTACATACTACTAGGCAACCCATGCACAAACAATCAAAACATACAAACTAGGCGGTGCAAAATTTGTTTGCTGTAAATTTGTTGCCGGCAGGCGGCAGATGTCAAAAGTTGTCGGACCATTGGCGCTGAGCCTATAGAAAAAAATCTTTTTGGTAACTTTTTTGACATGGCATGAAAAAATAAATGATGACAAGAAAAGACAAAAGATCGCATGACTCTCAAGACTAAAATGAGCACCACAGACTTTTATTTCATGATCATTGTCGTGGTGGGATCACGGCAGATGCCATAGGTATGGCTAAGATGGGGCCGAAAGTGCGTTGGGGAACCGGGGAGAGTTTATGCACTCAAGAAGTGCACAAGCAAGAACACACAAGAAACCGCAAGAACTTGAACAAGAAATCAAGAAACCACAAACACAAAGCACACCACGATGTACCCTGCTTCGGGGCCCTCTTGTGGAGGTAACACCCCTACTGCAGCACTAGCCTACTCTCTTTATATCTCAATGGGACAAGTACAAAGTGCTCCTCGAGCTGTATGAAGCAACAATGGTGAGAGCTCTAGGAGAAAGATGGAACAAGGAGGGAATGAGGCCTCTCCTCCGTCGTCCCTCGCACTGGAGGATGTGCTGGTCTACTTATACACTAACCGGTTTACCTTCTTGCCCCTGGCCAGAGATGATAATGGCATGGACAAGAGGAACAGGACAAGCCCTGGCTACTGTCACTCAGTCCAGCTCATCGTCAGTCCAACGGCAGGTCTATCTTTTCCTCTTTGAGCTTAAGCCAGCGTAGCCCACCAGAGCCTAGGCCACCGCCCTTTCCCGAATTGGCCGAGTCAGCTCCTAGGTTGCTGTGCTCCCAGGAATCCCGGGTCTTGACCTGGCTGTCAAGCCCTAGCAGGCCTATCTTGCCCCTTCGTGCAATGGCAGGCGTAGCCCACCGGGTCTAGGCCATAGCCCCTTTCCCGAATTGGCCGAGTCAGCTCCTAGGTTGCTGCGCTCCCAGGAATCCCGTGTCTTCTGAGTCCCAGGCACGAGGCCTGCAGGACCCGTGAACTTTCTAACATTACTCGGCCTTTGTGCATTGTCCGACATTGCTGGTAAGCCGGGTTCTTCCTAGGCCACCCGGCTAGCTAAGCCGGATCACTTCCCAGGCAACCCGGCTAGTCGAGCCGGATCTATTCCTCTGATCCGGCTAGACTTTGCCTGATGCCTCTTGGTCTCTTCCTGTATTTAAACATGATCCGGTCCGAGTGATCCGGTTTGTGAGACCCGGATTGACCTTCCTTTCCACTTCATAACTCCCAACACTACCTCTTTGCCCTACCCGGGGGCAACCCCCCGACAGTAGTCCCCGAAGCTGGTGCGGTCCTACAGCCTCGGATGAAGGGCCGTAGCAGGTTAAAAACCAACGCCTTTAACCGAATCCCATATCACCTAATCTTTCCTCAGGACACTTGGCAGGGAATCTCTGCGCAAAGCCTCACAATCCGGGTCTCTGATTTGACATGCCACTGACAGCACATTATCCGGATCCATCAGGTACTTGAGTGCATTTGACTAGATGACCGCGTCTCCTCGGTTTCTGCGCTAACCGGCACACTTGATCCGCACCACCGCTTCCAATTCTATGACCCTCCATGTGCTTGAAATACACTGCTACATCAGCGACTGCATAGTTTCAGGGCACTCTTCATCCGCCCACGCCCCGAAAACCGCGCGGTAGTGCGCCGGTTACCAGCTAGGGGCTATATATAGGGGTGCGGGGTTCCTCTTCTTCTTCCCCGCACCTCCCACTTCAAGAACTCCAACCGCGCCCTTGACGCCGCTGCGATCTCGCCCTTTTGACCTCGCCGCACCGGAGACCTCGACAACGTCGGAGAAAAACTTGCCGGAGCCGCGCATCGCGCTCTGCGCCGCCGTTTCTTCACCAATCCGCTTCCTCGCCGTACTGCAACCGTAAGTTCTTCATCCGTAGCCATGGCGACTTTGAGCGAGTTCATCTTCCGCCATGAACTTGTGCTTGCTTTTCCTAGATTCACTAGCAAACGAGTCCATTGCCGCGCCTTAGTGCATTCCCTAGATCTCCTTTCTAGGTTTTGCACTAGATTGCCCCAGATTGGCTTGCCACTTCATGAACAGTTCCACCTTATTTTTACTCGGGATTTCATCTCTATTTTACTGCTGCGGTAGATCTTTCGTAACCCTAGATCCTCACAAAAAGGTGTTTTTAGTTACTAGCCGAATCACTTCTCCGCAGCAATCAGACAACTCTATCCGGGATTGCCTTTACCGAAACCCTTAACAGCTGATTCGGTTACACCCTTATTCGACTTGTTCTAGATTTGATATTCCACATCTTCTAACTCGGCTATGTCCGACTTTTGCAGGACTGATTCGGATATGCCGAAACTTCCCCCCGGCAGTTGGGAGGGTTCTGATGTCACTAACAATGACTTGGAATGGCTGCGGAGCACCCGGCGTATAACATCTAATGTTATATGCCGAAAACCGGGAAGGAACTCGAACCGGTCATCCAACCGGGTGAACGCGTTGTATTTCTGGCGCACTTCGAGCGCGGATTCGGACTCCCAGCGAGTGACTTCTTCCGGAGATTCCTAGATTTCTTCGGCCTGCAGCCTCACCACCTTCCGGCTAATTCCTTTGTCTCCCTGTCTACTTTTACTTCCTTTATGGAGGGATATCTCGGCCTCTGGCCGACTATCGAAACCTGGGCGAAGTACTTCCACCTCCGGAAACATACGATCCCGGTAGTGACCCGAAGGTGATGACCGCCTGTGGTGCGTCCAGCATTACCCGAGGACGGGCTCCATCTTTCCCTGGATCACTGGCCTGGATACTTGCAAGAAATGGCAAAGGTCCTTCTTCTACGTGAAGAGCGTTGAAGGCCATGATGCTCTCAACTTGCCCGAGTTCAAGATCGAGCCCCCCACATCCGAATTAAACTTCAGATACGATCCGGCTGACACTCTTGCGGAGCTCCAAGTCATATACCAAACTCTAGAGAATTTTCTGGAGAAGGGCCTGCTCTCGGATGATCTCCTCCGAGCCTTCGTCTCTCGCCGAGTCAGTCCTTTACAACAACGTCAGCACAAGATTTGCCATATGAGCGGTCTGCTAGATCCTATCCGGATCAGCAAACATGACCACACCAGAGCTTCCGTCAAGAGACAGGTAAATGCCATTGCCTACACCGAGATGTCGGATAAGTGGAAATGGGGCGTGGAGCCATTCCACCGAGACGCACTTTCACCACAGGTTAGTTCATCGTTCCCCGGATTAACCCATCTCCGCCAAAATGCTATTGGACTAATCCGGATTTTCCTTGACTTTACTGCAGCTGTTCGACCGCCAGATCACCGAAGATGGAGATCTCTCCACAAAAGTGTGGGCACGGGATCGCAGCCCGCTGCGCGAGGGCGAAGAGGATGCGGATACGGACGATTATTTGCCGATTCCGCGTGCCAAGCCCGTTCGCAAGGGTAAGCAGTCAACTATTTACAAACTTTCCGAGGATGAAGATGATGATTGCTGGATCCTAGATCCTATTGATGCCATTTCGATTTCATGGTCGCAACCTTGTGTTCCAGCCAAACCGGATGCTCAAGGGACATCTCGGAAACGCCCTGATGCGTCCGAACCAGATGCCCCTCCAGCCAAGAGAATAAAGAAGACTACCACCAAATCGAATCGGCTCAAGGCCATGCGTACTACTAAGGGGTAATGCCAATTTCATTTGCTTTCTTCCTTTATTAACCGAGTCATCTTTATCCGAGTTAACTGTTTACCTTGCTCTATGTAGTGACGTCCTTGTCACCGAGCAAACTCATTCGTCCATTCTTTCTCCCATTCCTCCACTGGATATGGCCACGGAGAACCAATCTTCTGAAAAGGCTGTCCCTTCTCCCGCGTGTGCCACCACCGCCAAGACTCCTTCGCCATCTCTCGCTCCGGAGTCGGTTATTGACTTGGAGAATGAGGAGATCTCGGGTTCTACCCGAGATTCAACCTGGCCACATCCTCTGAAGGAGTTGGAGAAGGAAAAAGCTAAGACTTCGGCTAAGTCTTTGACTAAGCCGAATCCTCGCCGTACCCCCAAGGCTCAAGCTCTGCTGAATCAAGAGCAGCAGCAGCAGAAGAAGAGACAGAAGCAACAGTCCTTGAAGAAGCAGCAGAAGCAGCAACAGGAGACACAACAAATGACCCTCCCAGAGAAGAAGACCGCCCAGGATCAACCCCAGAATCAACCAAAACAACCAGATCCGGTCAAGATCCCGGGCGCATCACCACTTCCTAAGTCAACTCAGGCCTCCGCTGGCAACACCTCAACCACCTCGGATAAGCAAGTGGTTGCTAGCAAGCAGATTTCCTTCACTCCATCAGCGACTCGGGCGCATGATCAACTCTCTGAGGCGATCACTCGTGCCCGACTTAGCGGCCAGGTCTTGCCGAATCTCCGCACTCTGGGCGGCGACAAACTCGGCTCCGCAGAGGAATTTGTTAAGGCTTGGAACGCTACAGACCTTGCCGAAGGCTCCTGTACAACAGCATCGCCACATCCGGCTGGGCCTAGCCGGATGTTTCAATCTCTACATTCTGTGCAGGCCTCGGTCACTGAAGCTAACCGGGTCTTCGAGGTAACTTTGCCGAATCCAGCTTTTAATTCATCATGATCAATCTACACTATCCCCAGTTCCCGAGATTCGGGTCGAATGACTGATACTCCTCAGAGTAAGAAAGTCATCCGGCTTGAATCTCTAACATTTGATCATAAGTTTTGTCTTAGCTGAACAAAAATCGTGGGACTCCCAGTCCCCGAGTCTCTTTTCAAATTGATTCGGTCAGCTTTCTTTTTATTAATCTCGGGCCTCCAGTCCCCGAGATTCGTTTTGGCTTCATGCTGTTAGTCTCGGGTGCCAGTCCCCGAGACTCTTTTTACGCCATTAACTCCTTTTCTTGCAGGAAACAACGACTGCTCGCAGCCGGATCTTTAGGCAGCTAGTCTTGCAGCACCAGGCCCTCCAAGCTTCCTTTGATGCGCAAAGTGAGGAGATGAAAGAGAAAGATCATGAGCACAAGCGCGCTTTATCGGAGGAAAAGTCAGAAGTGACCCGGCTTCTGCGGGAGCTTGATCGGGTTGAAAAGGTGAAGGAGAAGGTTAAGAAAGATCGGGACACGCTGTAGAGGGAGAAGGACTCGATCCAGAAGGAGCGAGACACTTTCAAAGCCGGGATTGAGAAGCGGGCCGAATTGGACAAGAAAATCCAAACGCACGTTGCAGACGCTGAAGCCGAAGCTAAAGCGGCAAAAGATGATCTGGCTGCTCACAAGGCGATCAGCGCGAAATGGCTTGCTGATCTTGCTAGCCTCAATGAAGACATGGATCGTAAGTTTGCCGAATCTCTTCTTTCCCTCCTGCTCTTATCCGACTCATAATTTTTTGTTCCCTCTCGTCTAACTCAGTGTTAGCTCATCTATATGTAGGAGAGTTTACCAGCATCCGGTTTCAAGCCGCCAAAGCTGTGAGAGATGCCCGAGCTGAGAGAGCTAGGATAGCTGGGGCTCCTCTGCCAGAGACGTGGGATATCGAAGACCACATTACTGCACTTAAAGCTCGGATTGCTCCTTTAAAGGGGTCCCACACTGATCTGTTCAATGCCAGTCTGAAAGCCCACCAAGTCTTGTTTCCTGAAGTTCGGCAAGCCCGATCTGCGGACGAGCTAATCAAAGATCTGGATCAGGCGGAGACCCGGTTAAAGCAGTGGAGATCTTCGTCCGCCCGCGCTGGTGCTGACGCAGGTTTACTATTTATCATGTCTTGGTATGAGCTGACTGATCCTGCCAAAGTGCGCTCCCTTCGCCAGGGTTCTTCATGGGCTTCAGATCCAGACCAGATCAAGATCCGCGAGGAAGCTGCCAACTTTATGGCCGAATTTGCAAACACCAAGCATCTTGATCTGAAGGCTCCGATCTACTCAGATGAGGAAGAATCTGAAGAAGAGGAATCGGATGATGCCTCCCTTGACGAATACGCCGAGTCTGAGGGCGAATCTGATGATTCGGCTATCTCCGCCGAACAGCCTGCAGCGCGTGACTCGGCCAAGACCTCCAAGATGCCAGCCACTGTCTCAGCTGGAACTGCCGATCAAGCTTTAGTCAAGACCGCCACTCTTCAGCTGACCCGGATGTTTCCGAATCTGCCCAGCCTTCAAGCTCGCCGTCCAAGGTCATTCCTGCAAGTGAGGGCCCTATTTCAACCGAGGTTCCTCCATCATCGGAGTCCATCCCTGCAACCGAGTCTCCTGCCTAGGCTCCTTCCTGAATATCTTAATGAAAAACATTAAATCCCCGGTATGCCGGGAGCAGATGTAACACAATTTAAGTTCTTTCGAGACTAGTTTTATTTTGCTTAATGTGATCCGGACAAGGTTTATGTTGGATCATCTTAAATCGAGTCCCTGAGTCTGTTTTCTTGTTTACTATTTTTACCGAATCTCTGCTCTTGTCTACCTTTTAGGTGTTTTGATAGTCGAGTCACAAGATATGAATCATAGCATACAATACTTGCAACATGCGAGTTGTGGTTTAGAATCATCTAACATAAACAAAAAAGGAAAAAACAGGGGTTAGTAAACGACATGTGCCGAATCGGATTTGGATCGAGTCCCCGAGTCCATTTTCATGTTTCCCATATTCTCCAACCTCTGCTCTTGACTACCATTTTGGTGTTTGTCAGTCGAGTCACAAGATCAACAACATAGCATACATTACTTGAATTCTGGGACGAGGTTCAAAGCAATCCGACACATGAACGGTATGGACAAAACAATAAAAAACACATGCATAAGGACGAGGCAGTCCCCGAGTCCAGACTCGGATAGCCGAAATTTCATTTATAATAAACTGAGATACATACATTGCGCCCCTTAAGAGTAAAAGGGTCGAAGCAGAGCTACATTCCAGGGTCGCTTGGTTTCTTGTCCGGGTCTGTCTAGGCCATCCGTCCTTGGTTCCTGTGCATCTACAAGGTAGTACGAGTCATTGTGCATAGCCTTGCTCACAATGAATGGTCCCTCCCATGGAGGTGATAACTTGTGTCGGCCTTTGCTGCGCAGCACCAGCCTTAGTACTAGATCTCCCTCATGAAACACTCTAGGGCTGATTTTCCGACTATGATAACGTCGGAGACTCTGCTGTATATTGTTGTCCGAGATAGGGCCAACTCTCTTGCTTCCTCTAGCAGATCCACTGCATCTTCCCGGGCCTCTTTTGCCTCGGTTTCGGTATACATTGTCACCATTGGTGCATCATATTCTATGTCAGTGGGTAGCACTGCTTCTGCCCCATAGACCAGAAAAAATGGTGTATAGCCAGTTGACCGATTCGGCGTGGTCCTTAGACCCCATAGTACCGATGGTATCTCGTCTATCCAGCACCCCGGAGTCTTTAACAAAGGTTCGATTAACCGAGCTTTTATCCCGCTAATACCAAAGCATTCGATCTTTCCACCTGTCCATTGGACTCTGGGTGTGCCACTGAGCTATGTCTAACCGGATCCCTTATCCATACAGAATCGGGCAAACTCTCCCACAGCAAAATTCGTGCCATTATCCGAATGATGCTATGAGGGTAACCGTATCTCAAAATGATTTCTTTCAGGAAAGTTACGGCTGAATGACCATCCACTTTCCGGATCGGTTTCACCTCTATCCACTTGGTGAACTTATCCACCATTACCAGCATATGTGTCATGTTACCTCTAGCCGGTTGAATTCTCCCACCATATCCAAACACCACACAGCAAATGGCCAAGTGATAGGAATTGTTTTGAGCGCCGATGCGGGTAAGTGTGTTGCTTGGCAAACCTTTGGCATCCTTCACATTTCGGACTATGTCCTCTGCATCTGCATGAGCAGTGGGCCAGTAAAACCCATGCCGGAACACTTAGCCACCAGGCTCTTGTACTGCAATGATGCCCACATTCTCCTTGATGTATCTCCAGGAGCATCTCCTTGCCCTCGCTGGCTCCACGCAGCGTTGTAGCACCTCGGTTGCACTCCTTTTGTATAACTCCTTATTGATGATGGTGTAACCCTTGGACTCCTCTGCACTCACCTAGCTTCGGTTTCATCATTTGGTAAACTCCCCTCCGACATGAACTTCATGATTTCTTCAGCCCACTTCGGTACTGGATGCAAAGGGAATAAGTGCTCATCTATTTCCACTGGTTTGGTCGCCATTATCTCTTCTATCAGTCTTTGTCCATTCCCTAAGATTCGGTTAACATCATCTTCCTCTCTTCTCCTTTTCCCTAAACTCGGTTATCATTCCCCGAGTCTCGGTGCGCAGTCCCCGAGTTTCGCCATACAGTCCCCGGGTCTTCCCAAATGTATCTGACATCAACATTCATAGGGAGCTTCAGATTCTTGCTTTTGTATGAAAATTGACTCGGAATCAGGCGAAGGCTTGATTGAAGGGATCCTTAGGTGATTCAAGGATATCCCGGGTGGGACTGCATCCCTAGACGACCCGAGTTTTGACAGGATATCAGCAGCTTCACTCTCCAGCCGGGGTATGTGCTTGTACTCGCAGCCTTCAAAAAATCCTGAAATTTTCTGGACATGAAATCGATATAGTGCCATATTGGCATCAAGGGCATCCCAATTTCCAGAAGATTGCTGCACCACTAAATCTGAATCACCAAAACATTCTATCTGGCGGATGCCGATGTCCTTAGCCACATTAAGCCCATGGATCAGTGCCTCATATTCGGCCACATTGTTTGATGCTGAGAAATGAATCTGCAACACATATCGCAACTGATCTTGCTTTGGTGATGTGAGTACTATCCCAGCACCTAGTCCGATTTTAGTTTTGGAGCCATCAAAGTGTAACTTCCAGTAATTGTAATCTGGCTAGGTGGCTCATACTGCATCTCGGCCCAGTCACAAAGGAAATCCGGTAAAGCCTGAGACTTGATAGCATCTCTTCTTTCATAGTGCGGGGTGTAAGGCGACACTTCTATTGCCCACTTGGCAACTCGGCCGGTCGCATCTTTGCACCCAATGATCTCCGAGATTGGAGCTTCACATACTACTGTGATCGGGTGCTCCTGGAAGTAATGTTTCAACTTCTTGGCCGCCAGGTATACACCATATGTCATCTTCTGGTAGTGAGGATAGTTCTGCTTTGAGGTTGAGATCACCTCGCTTAAATAGTACACCGGTCTCTGCACGGATTTACCCTCCTCTTCTCGCTCTACCACTATTACCACACTTACGACCCGGTTAGTGACCGCAATGTGCAGTGGACAACATCTTTTTTAGCTCATTGAAAGCCGAATCTGCCTGCGGGGTCCACGTGAACCGGTGCTCTTTTCATCAATTGATACAAGGGTAAGGCTTTTTCTCCTAGCCGACTCACAAACCGACTCAACGAGGCTAGACACCCGGTAACTTTTGTACATCTTTTAGACATTTAGGCAATTTCATGTTTTCTATGGCTCGGATCTTAGCCGGATTCACTTCAATACCTCGGCTCGATACAAGGAAACCGAGCAGCTTTCCAGCCGGGACACCAAAGGTGCATTTATCCGGATTCAATTTTAACCGATACTTTCTCAAGTTCACAAATGTTTCCTCGAGATCCTCGAGGAGAGTGCGTTTTTCTTTAGTTTTGATGACATATCATCGACATACACTTGCACATTTTTGCCCATTTGAGAGTGTAAGCATTTCTGCATACATCTCTGATAAGTTGCACCGGCATTTCTCAAACCGAAACACATGACACGATAGCAATACGCCCCATACGGGGTAATAAAAGCAGTCTTTATTTGATCTTTGGGTTCAGTGGTATCTGGTGAAAACCAGAGTACGCATCAATAAAAGACAACAACTCACACCCAGCAGTAGAATCGATCACTTGATCAATCCGAGGTAAAGGAAAGGGATCCTTCGGGCACGCCTTGTTCAGGTTGGTGAAGTCGATGCACATACGCCACACCTTGACCACCGCTGGTTCGTCCTTCTTCTTCTCTACCAGAACCGGATTGGATATCCAGTCTGGATGCAACACCTCCATAATGAATCCGGCTGCAAGTAGCTTAGCCAGCTCATCAAGCACCACTTTTCTTCGATCGTCTGAAAGACGCCGAGTCGGTTGCCTCACCGGCTTCACATCCGGCCTGACAAATAAAGAGTGCTCTGCCAACTCCCTCGGAACACCAGGCAGGTCCTTAGCCGACCATGCAAAGATATCCCGATTCTCACGGAGGAAGTGACAGAGCGCGCTTTCCTATTTCTCGCCCAACCGGCACCAATGATGGCCATGCGCTCCGGATTCTCCGGGTCAATGGGGATCTTCTTTGTCTCCTTGGGCACCTCAAATGTTGCACCTGCATCCGGATTGGTCATGGCCAGCATGCCGAGCTGAGCTGACTTCGCCATCGCCACTACTTCATGCATCTTGCTCTTCTCAGCTTGGATCACCAACGACTCGGCTAAGGTGGAACCAACCGTGGCACACTGTATGGCCTTCTTGTAATCTCCCGCAACGTGATGATACCATTCGGGCCAGGCATCTTCATCTTGAGGTAGGCAACATGAGTGGATATCATGAACTTGGCTAATGCCGGCCTGCCGAGCAGAGCATGGTATGGGCTCTCCAAGTCTACCACCTCGAATTCGAGACTCTCAAGTCGTGATTGTCCTTGGTACCAAACAGCACATCTACCCAGATCTTACCCATTGGGGAACAAGACACCCCGGGTACTATACCATGGAAGGTACAACTGCTCTGCTGCAACTGATTCGGCGAATAACCCAACTTGACCATTGTGTCCCGATACATGATGTTTATAGCACTGCCATTGTCAACAAGACTCGAGTGAATTTCACATTAATCTTTGGTCCAACCAAAGTCGGATCCACCACCAGTGCGTAGTTTCCTGGGCTTGGCATAACCCTGGGATTATCAGCCCTGCTCCAAGTGATCTCCTGCTCGGACCAGTTCAGGTATTTTGGGACTGCTGGTGTGACTGCATTCACCTCCTTCGCCCTTCGCAGCTGACTTTTCTTGTCAGTTGGCTCGGTCACAAAAACCACATAACTTTGATGAGCTTCCTTGTAATCATTTCCGGGGTATCCACCTTGCCGACTCGGACCAGCATTGTTGTTGTTGCCTCCCATATTTACCAGGTTAACCGGCTTTGTGGCTGCCGGCCTTGGAGCTCCTTCGTTCACCGGGGTTGCATTGGCTCCGGATAAAGGCGTATTTGGCCTGAAATTCGGTCTAGGAGCACCTCTCTGAGGTGGCCCTCTCTGACCTTCTGCCTGGATGCGATGATGCCAGCTACAATTCCGAGTTGAATGATTGGCCGGCTTGCGTGGGTCTGTTGTGTGATAACGGCAAGGCCCATCTATCATTGCCTCAAAAGTTAGAGGTGGACTCGGTCCATCCCACACTTTCTTTGCCAGCACCTTGATTCGGCCTCCAAGCTGGACCCTCATTTTTTGGTCTCTGGCTATCAGGATGATCCATATTTACTGCAGCAACCTGGTCTGAGCCGTATCTGTAATCCGGATCTCTCCTTTTGTAACCGAACTCATGTCGGTCACTGGGCCTCAATGGTCCAGTTCGGTTATTGCCGGTTGCCTCCTGCTTGTTCCCACCATCCAACGCTGGCTGCGTCGGATCGCCAAGAGCATATGTATCTGCTATCCGGATCATTTCCGCCAGGGTCTTTGGCATATCCCTCTGGAGCTTCTGCCAAAGCGGGGTGCCATGTCGGCAACCCTGCGCAAACCAAGAAATGGCCTGCTCCTCCACGACACCTTCACAAGAATTGCGAATGTTGCTCCACCGAGTCAAAAATTCTCGGTCTGTCTCCCGCTCTTCCTGCCTGCACGCAGACAAGAGCTGAGGTCGGTTTGGCCTCTTGTAAGTGCTGGAGAAGTTGCTGTAAAAGCCTGTTCCAAATCCATCCAAGAGTTGATACTACCCTCTGGTAAGTTATTCAGCCAAATCCGGGCTGGCCCTTCCAACATATGCGGGAGATACCGGACCGCCCATCGGCGATTGCCCCCCGCAATGTGCACCGAGGATACATAGTCTATCAGCCAATCCTGCGGCTTAGGCTGCCGTTATACGGCTTTGTGATTCGGCCAAGCTGAAACAACGACACATTCGGCTCGTTCATGATCCGAGGCCCAAAGCACGGAGGACCTGGTGGGCCTTGCTCTTCCAGCTCTCGGACTGGTAAATCCTATCCAACCTGAGACGCTGATCATTCGGATCCAATGTCCGAGGTCCCAGTCTGGATGCAAGTGCATTGCATACGTTTGGTATCCGGCTCGCGCCATAGCCGAATTACCATCATCATAGCGGTAGCCCGCCTGGCCACCACCTTGCTGCTGCGCTTGCACCATTACTTGCTGCTCCTGCCGGGGTTGATTCTGCCCGGAGGACGAGGTGGTTGACCTCGGCCAGCCGAATTACCCCTTCCGGCTCCCGGATTGCCTTGACCGCCATTGTTTCTGCTCTGGCCACCTCTTCCTTGAGCAGCTAGCTGCTTGCCGGCATACTCAGCATCATAGGCCTGCAGCTGTTTGCTCTTGCCCGAATTCACGCTTTGAGCCCGGTCAATCCGACATGCGGGGATGACGCTTGCCCCTTGGATTCTGGCTAACAGCCTTAGCCGATACTACCACCCTAGAACCACCAGCATCCGGATTAGCTTTCCGGTAAGCCTCATTCTGCCGGTTACACACATCAACCAGCTCATTGACCCTCTCTGCCTGCTTGCGCCAAGCATCCCCGGTTAGTGTGGTCAACTCGGCTCGCGCTGCCGCTGCAGCCCTAAGATTCTTGGCCGGGGAGCTATACACCGGCTTGCCTGTACCCGATCTATGACTAGTAGCCTTACTCGAGCTCGATCTTGCGGCTCTAGCTAACTCGTCATTGAGGTCCTTACCCCTGTTACGCAAATCTGCTCTCTTGCGTGGGTGAGGCACTACTGGAGTGAAACCATCGGTAATACCATTGGCCGCATTATATTCTCTCATATCTCTATCAAAAGCTTGCCTAGACTCTACCACCAACCGGGCTTCTCTTTGCAACCTCAGGCGCTCTGCCTCTAACTGAGCTATAGTAAGCTCTACATTTGCCCCAGGCCACTGGCCGAGCCAACTTTTCCAGGACATCCTCTAAGGGAGCCTCCCTACTTGACATGCCAAGTGGGCCAACCGGATCTGGTTTCTCCTTTGGGAACTTTGCCGTCCGAGTCGGCTTGTCAACCGGATCGGTTGGCGTGATCAGCTCCTCGGGTATGCTATTACCGGCATCTCCTTTGCCAGCTCCAGCACTTGCTCCGGTCATCATCACTTCCACGCTACTCCCGGGGCGAGCGCTACGCCGTCCGAGAGCTGCGCGGTAAGGAGGGTCCTCGGCCACGAGCACCTACGCCGGCTACTCGCGAACTGCCTCGACAGCAACATAGGTGATGAAGCTACCAAGCATCATCAGGAAGCCATGCTCGGGGAAGGGCTTGCCGGCGAAACACCCTGCATTGTCGCTGACGAAGGTGAACTCGCCGATCTTGGCTATAAGCCCAGAAAGAACACGCTCGCCTGAGCCCGTCCGGATGTAAACTCCCTCCAACGCCTCAATCTGCCCCACGGTGGGCGCCAACTGTCGTGGTGGGATCACGGCAGATACCATAGGTATGGCTAAGATGGGGCCGAAAGTGCGTTGGGGGAACCGGGGAGGGTTTATGCACTCAAGAAGTGCACAAGCAAGAACACACAAGAAACCGCAAGAACTTGAACAAGAAATCAAGAAACCACAAACACAAAGCACACCACGATGTACCCTACTTCGGGGCCCTCTTGTGGAGGTAACACCCCTACTGCAGCACTAGCCTACTCTCTTTATATCTCAATGGGGACAAGTACAAAGTGCTCCTCGAGCTGTATGAAGCAACAATGGTGAGAGCACTAGGAGAAAGATGGAACAAGGAGGGAATGAGGCCTCTCCTCCGTCGTCCCTCGCACTGGAGGATGTGCTGGTTTACTTATACCTTCTTGCCCCTGGCCGGAGATGATAATGGCATGGACAAGAGGAACAGGACAAGCCCTGGCTACTGTCACTCAGTCCAGCTCATTGTCAGTCCAACGGCAGGTCTATCTTTTCCTCTTTGAGCTTAAGCCAGCGTAGCCCACCAGAGCCTAGGCCACCGCCCTTTCCCGAATTGGCCGAGTCAGCTCCTAGGTTGCTGTGCTCCCAGGAATCCCGGGTCTTGACCTGGCTGTCAAGCCCTAGCAGGCCTATCTTGCCCCTTCGGGCAATGGCAGGCGTAGCCCACCGGGTCTAGGCCATAGCCCCTTTCCCGAATTGGCCGAGTCAGCTCCTAGGTTGCTGCGCTCCCAGGAATCCCGTGTCTTCTGAGTCCCAGGCAGGAGGCCTGCAGGACCCGTGAACTTTCTAACATTACTCGGCCTTTGTGCATTGTCCGACATTGCTGGTAAGTCGGGTTCTTCCTAGGCCACCCGGCTAGCTAAGCCGGATCACTTCCCAGGCAACCCGGCTAGTCGAGCCGGATCTCTTCCTCTGATCCGGCTAGACTTTGCCTGATGCCTCTTGGTCTCTTCCTGTATTTAAACATGATCCGGTCCGAGTGATCCGGTTTGTGAGACCCGGATTGACCTTCCTTTCCACTTCATAACTCCCAACACTACCTCTTTGCCCTACCCGGGGGTAACCCCCCGACAATCATAATATACTTGTTACAATGTGAAAATTGCTAAGTGTAAAAAAGACGTAGCTGCTCAATATTCCAAGGCCTCTTGGTTTCCTCATACTTGTCGGAGACCCCTCTCTTGCGTTTGCGGCCCCGAGTCTTCTTGTAGCAGTCCTTGATATCCATCAAATAGTAGGATCCATTAAGCAGCGCCTTGCTGACCACAAAGGGTCCTTCCCATGGCGGGGATAGCTTATGCTAGCCCTTCCTGTCTTGGATTAGGCGGAGAACTAGATCACCTACCATAAAGCTTCGTTTCCTAACTCTACGGCCGTGATAGCGGCGTAGGCTTTGCTGATAGATGGCTGATCATGCCAAGGCAACATCTCGCTCTTCGTTAAGTAGGTCTAGTCCGTCCTGTCTTGCATCTTCTGCGTCTTCTTTGACGTAGGCTTGCATTCTGGGTGAATCGAACATCATGTCGGATGGCAGTACTGCTTCAGCCCCATAGACTAAGAAGAAAGGAGTGAACTTGGTGGATCTGTTTGGAGTCATACGCAAACTCCAAAGGACAGACTGCAATTCGTCAACCCAAGCCCCAGCTGCCCTGTGTAATGTTACTTCGAGACGTGGTTTAAGCCCTTGTAGGACTAAGCCATTTGTACGCTCTACTTGACCATTTGCTTGCGGATGAGCAACAGAGGCCAGGTCAAGGCGGATGCCGTGCTTGTAACAGTACTCCTCAACTTCGCCTTGGGAGAGATTCGTGCCGTTGTCGGTGATGATGCTATGAGGCACCCCGAACCGAGCGATTATTCCCCACAGAAAACTGGCGGCAGTGGCGCTGTCAAGTTTTTTGATAGGTTTAGCTTCAACCCATTTTGTGAACTTATCTACGGCCACAAACAAGTGTGTGTAGCCGCCAGGTGCCGTCTTAAAGGGTCCAACCATGTCCAAGCCCCAGACTGCGAAGGGCCAGGTGATGGGTATTGTCTTGAGCGCCTGAGCCGGCATGTGAGGCTGCTGAGCATAAAGCTGGCAACCTTTGCATGTCCTCACAATTTCCTCAGCGTCTGCCTTGGCCGTCAACCAATAGAATCCTTGCCGAAAAGCTTTCGAGACAAGGGAACGAGGCGCAGCATGGTGACCATAGTCGCCAGAGTGAATCTCATCCAGCAGGTTGCGACCTTCCTCCGATGAAATACAACGCTGGTAAATTCCGGTGGTGCTACGCTTGTATAGCTCACCATTGATAATTGTGAATGCTTTGGCTCTTCTGATGATTTTCCGCCTTAATACCTCATCATCCGGCAACTCTTGATTTGTTAGGAAATTCATGTAAGGGGTTGTCCAGTCCGGCTTTACCAAATAGACAGTGTAGCTTGCATCTTCTACTGGTTCTGCCACCTCTGGATCCAAATGGTCAGCCCCTTTTATGGACGGCTTGTAGAGGTGTTCCAGGAAAACATCTTTTGGCACCTTTTTGCGCTCAGATCCAAGTTTGGCAAGTGTGTCTGCCGCCTCGTTCTGCGCTCTCGGGATGCGACGAACTTCGTAACCCAGGAAGCATTTGGCGAATTCTTCAACACTGGCTCTGTAAACCGCCATCGTCGCGCTTTTTGCGTCCCAAGTTCCTCGTATCTGTTGTGCCACCAAGTCGGAATCGCCGTAGCAGAGGATGCGTTGGATGCCAAATTCTTTGGAGATGTGCAAACCATGAAGGAGCGCTTCATATTCGGCAACGTTATTTGTTGCCTTGAAATGAATTTGGAGCACGTAGCTCAACTTGTCTCCTTGTGGATTTCTAAGCACAACCCCAGCCCTAGACCCTTGGAGCATCTTGGATCCGTCAAAATGCATGATCCAGTACTCTGACTCAGGGAGAGGGATTTCCTCCATATTTTCAGTCCAATCTGCCACGAAGTCGCCAAGCGCCTGAGACTTGATGGCAGTTCTGGGCTTATACGTGATGTCGAAAGCAGCAAGTTCGATACCCCATTTGGTGACTCGGCCCATGGCCTCAGCATTATTTATGATATCACCCAATGGTGCTTTACTCACAACCAAGATGGAATGATCCTGAAAGTAATGCCTCAACTTTCTGGCGGCGAAGAATACGCCGTAAGTCAGCTTCTGGTAATGTGGGTAACGTTGTTTTGAAGCGGAAAAACCCTCACTAACAAAGTAGACTGGCCTTTGTTCAGAGATTTCTGAGCCTTCTGTTTTGCGTTCCACAGCCAGGACGACGCTAACAACCAAGTTGGTTGCAGCGACGTAAAGCAGCATGGGCTCCTATGAACGAGGTGCTGCCAAGATTGGCGGAGATGTTAACGCAGCCTTAAGCTGTTCTAAGGCGGCGTCTGCTTCCTCTGTCCACTCAAAGTTGCCGGATTTCTTCAACAGCCGATAGAGGGGCATTGCCTTTTCTCCAAGGCGGCTGATGAAACGACTGATGGCAGCGGCTGAGCCAGCTAAACACTGCACGTCCTTAAGGCAACGGGGCCTTTGTATGTTGAGAATCGGTTTGATTTTCTCTGGATTCACCTCAATTCCTCGTTCGGAAACGATAAAGCCGAGCAACTTGCCGGCAGGAACCCCAAAGGTGCATTTCTTTGGGTTGAGCTTCATCCAGTACACGTGGAGATTATCAAAGGTTTCTCGCAGATCATCGAGCAGGTCCGCCTTTTTGCGAGACATGATGGCAATGTCGTCTATGTAGACGTGAATATTGCGACCAATTTGCTCATTTAGGCATCTCTGCATGCAACACTGGTAAGTTGTGCCGGCGTTTTTCAGACCGAAGGGCATCGTTACGTAACAAAAGGTTCCTACGGGGGTAGTGCACGACGTTTTCAACTGATCCGACTCGCGCAGTTTAATTTGGTGGTACCCGGAGTACGCATCAAAAAACACAGCAGTTCAGAGCCGGACGTTGCGTCGACAACCTGATCTATACGAGGCAACGCGAAGTGGTCCTTAGGACAACACTTGTTCAAACCGGTATAATCGATACACATCCTTAGCTCTTTATTAGGTTTCGGAACCATTACAGCATTTGCCAACTGTGGGGACCCCGGACTAGCTGTCCGAAATACCCTTGTGCCTACAACATCAGCGATCCCATGATCAGTCTGTCGCTGAGCACAATCAAACTGGTATCAAAAGAACATCCATAAATACCGAATAAAATTTACTTACTTGATTGAAGTCATAACTTCAACAGATACTTGCAGCGGAAATCATCAAACAGCGTGGAGCCCAAGTCATTAGCCATAATCCCCACAGGCAGCTGACTGGGAAGCGCCCTAGCTCGCATTGACGTCGTCGATCTCTCGGTCTTCAGCGTACTTCTTGAACTCTGGACATGGGAATATCCAGGGACACAGCCATGAGTACATTTACGTACTCGCAAAACTACCCCCGACATGAGCATGCAATAGCATCATTTTTAGTATAACAAAACCCTTTATTTTGAGAAGACACCTCTATATCTTTGTTGAAAAGAAAAAAAAGAAGGTTTTTTAGAACTTTTTCCCATAAACCTATCTTTGTAAGAATTCTCTTTTAAAACCTTTTTCCCTAAAATCCCTCTTTGTTGAAGAAGGTAAGAAGTCTCTTTTACAAACATTTTCCCGGAAAATCACCATTTGTTTATTTCTCCAAACTCCTCCTTTTCCGACCAAAACCATTCCTGGTCAAATCATTTTTCCAACAACCTTATACCAACCCTTTGGTATAGTTGCATAAAACATTTCCCACTTTCAGGACACAAAACTTTGCACTTCTCGATCATAGCCCCTCAGGGTCAATCCTTCTCCAGCAACCTCATACCAGCCCGTCGGTAGAGTTGCAGATACAACACATCTCCATTTTATTTTCAAATCTCAAAACATTTCCAAATTTGCACATGGTCAGAGGACAGCCTCCCAACTGTCCATATCCGAGGACTCGGCTATTCGAATAGTTTTATTACCCTCTGCAGAGGTAGCACGCTTTTCCCACACCCATCCGGTAACTCATCGTGTCAGCCACGTCCCGCCATACAAGGTGTATGCGAAGTTGAGTCACCGACCGTAGCCTGTCCTTTGCTCATGCTAGTATAGGATCCTACCGCTACGAAACCGGTTCCATCGACACTTAAATCCAGCCCATCGGAAACTAAGTGTGAGGACTTCGTAGTTCTGCCCGGCGACCCAAAGGTGGCGTCTTCAATCCTCTTTCTCCAATACACTCATACCGGCCTCCGGTAGACTTCTCTTAAGAGGACCCAGGTCAGGGGCAGGTCACCAAACCATCCCCTCATGGAACGAGGTCATCCTCGTTGTTGAGGCATCCAGTACTAATATGAGCAAACTGTATGACTACGCCCTTTTCCCATATGTGGGTAAATGTGGTCGCACAGGTTATTGGCTGGTCGTCATAGTACAAAGACACAATGTGCATTTTTCATAAACATCTCCATTCACCATTTCTCCATTTCCACACCGACATCTCGGTATTCCACAACCACACACAAGTATTTTCAAAGGAGTTTTGAGTAAACAATAATTTTCCTATCCTATAGTTTGAAAAAAAAAATTTCCATCTAATATCTCCATATAGAGTGTCAAAATAATATACTTGTATTTTGAAAACAAAAGGGATTTTCAAACTCATAGCTTTAGTGGCAAACACCACATAAATCACTTATGCTCTTTATAAGTAAAACATGTGAACCAAAATAGATGTATAAAAATGCAAGCTCAGAGGATAGCTTGCCTTGCTTGGCAAAGTGATCTCGGTCTTGATCTTCAGGTTCAACAAATTTCCCTTCCACAATAACTCCATTCCAAAGACCACTCCGGTAGTGTTTATATCTAGCGTCGCAAACATGAGAATAACACAACAATCAACAAGCAAACCAAACCACAAGTGGTAGACAGACAAGTAACAACCCGTAAGCTTCGAGCTAATCGTTCGGGCAACAGCTAGGATCTACACTTACGAGGGCATTATATTAGTCAGTAGTCCATCACCTATTCGCAAGTTAGGTACATCGATCCCAAAACTATCGGAGGCGAAGGTTAACAACAAGCACCTCCTGTTGAACAGGAAATACTTCAGATAAAAGTTAGGTCACTATATATTTACTGTGAGTCAAAATATTATACTAAGTTAGGATATGATAAAGTGAAACACTAGGAACCTAGCAAAATTGGGTTTGCTCCAAAAATTATTACTAATTAATTTATAAAATCCTTTTTAAATCTGCCCTTTTGTTAATTTGTTTTAAACAACATTACAAAATAATTTTCCATGTTTGGAAACAAGATGGAACATGAAGGTCATCAGTTTCTGAACATTTTAAGAGGTCAAACTTGATTTTTGGATCCTTATTTTTAAAGATATGAATTTTCCCAATTTGTTTTATATTCTGCCATTTTCTTTATTTTAATAAAACATTAAATAAACTAATTTATTTGGATATGTGAGTTATACCAAAAGACAAGTATTATTTTTCTGAACATTTTGGTATATCATTTGTAATTGTTGGATCAATATTTAAAAAGTTATAGATTTTGCAAAATCATTATATATTCTGCCCTTTTACTAAAGTGCAAGGAAAAGTTATTTCCAGTGTTTAGTTCAACATGAAAATGATGTTATGAGGTGAAGTTATTTCTCCTGATCATTTTGATATATTGTTTGCTATTTTTGGATTAGTATTCAAAAAGATATGGATTTTAGAAACTTAATCCATTTTCTCTCTTTTCTTTTATTTTCCAGAAATTCCAGCGGATTCGTTTTTCACCGGGCCCGTGGCTAGCCCGCGTCACTGACTTGTGGGGCCCGTGGCCACGCTGGCAGCCACGCAAGCGCGCGCGACCTACCGATGTTTGACCACGGCGATGCGCGGACGGGCGCGTTCGGCGCGGTGACCACCGGCGGCGAGGCGCACTGCGCCGATGATCTGAGGCACGCGGGGAAGCTCCACTGGAAGCGTTCGATGCGCACGCGAACGGCGAGCCTAACTACGGCGGCGCCGCTACCTATTCGTCACCGGATCGACGCGTACGGCGGCGACCTGCGGCTACCGACGGCGAGCTATTTCGAGCTAGGGCTACAGGACGCGCACGAGCGAGCGGAGAGCACGGGGAGAAACGCCAGCTCACCCTTGATGCGTGCACGTGCTCGGAGAAGACGGAGGAGGTCGAGGGAGGCGGCAATCGCTCGGCGAAGCTTCTGCCGGAGTTGAAGGCGACGAAGCAGAACTCGCAAACTCCGGCGCCCCGGCTTGATTCCTTCGACGAGGATGCAGAGGAGATCATGGCGGAGCTGGTGGTGGTCGTCGCTTGGCTCGGGGTGGCTCCAATCGCCGGCGATGTGCGACGGCGTCCTCGGCAACCTGCAGCTAGGGTTCGTCTTCGTGGGGAGAAAAGAGAGAAGAGAGGGAGCAGCGAGGGAGCAGAGGAGCACGGGGTGGTCTTCTTATCCTCCTCGCAGGGGACAGGAGAGGAGGGGGGGTCCGGCGAGGAGCGCTGCAGCAAGGGGGGGGGGGGTCCGGGCGGCGAGCGACGCACGGGAGGACGACAACGGCGTCGTCAGCACTGCTGCTACAGGGAGAGACGATGCTTTTCCAGAACGCCCCCTGAACTTCTTTTTCCTTTTACATTTAAGTCCTTTTCTGTTTTATTTTAAAACCAGTAGCGTTTTAGGGAATTGTTTGGGGTATTTAAACATTTTACAAAAATCTGAGAAAATTCATGTAGCCTCCCATATACATGTAGAAGCTACACAAAAATTGGGAAGTCAACATAAAATGATTTAAACAAATTTTGTTCATAGGGTTTAAATAAGGCATTTTTCTTGAATATAATTTTATAATCCTTTAGAAATTTTTAAAGCAAGTTCAAATATTATTTTTGACTCTTGGAACTTTCTTGACAAATATATTAGCTTTTGTATTAGTGTTTGTCAGAAACAAACACATTTGAATTGAATCAAAAGAATAAAATAGGATTTCATAGTTTAAATAAAATTAAGTGGTAACTATATAATTTTGGGAAGGGAGGGGTATGAGAAGGAGATGGTCATCTTTTTGCCTCATCCATGGAATTAATTTCATAAAGAAAATATTTGCTTGAGAGAAATAGAGAGTGGGTAGATAAATTAATATATTAAGATCATTTCTTTTAATTCATGATCTTAATTTCTATTTGTTGAATAATTTGAGGAGTTGCTTTAAATTCAAGTCACATTCCAAATTTGTGGTCAAGTTTGTTTTATCCTTGTATTAAGCATAAATGAGGAATTTATCCTCACAAGCAACAAACACAACAATATCAACATCACATCCGAGATCACACAAATCAAACCACAAGAATTAATCATACCACCAATTACATGATTAACAATACTATCTTATAAAAATGATCACACTTAATTATGGCAAGATGATGTTTAAAACTATCTCAACTTCACCTTTGTATTTTTGAAATGGGTTTTGAGCAAGACAACATATGTGGGGTAATATATTTCCCACTAGTATTATTTTCAAATGGAATGAAATTAGGAGTTTTATAAAATGGGAGTTGTATACTCCTGCAAAATATCAAGGTTGAGAAATAGGTAGGAGATAGCATATAGATCTCCACATTTTTGGAAACACATAATTTTGGAACTTTCTCAAATAATAGGTATTAGTTTTGGTTGTTGCTAAACCAAATATTCTCGAAATGGAGTTGGCCAAAATAAGAATGGGAAAGATACATGGAGTATTTTTCTTGTCATGACATGATCACCAAAGTTAAATATATTTTTATATTGGTTGGGTCTTATATTTACTAGTCAAACAACTTAAACAACAAGTCACACAAGGTCAACACAGCAATGGAAGGAAAATACAATCATCAATGAAACATTTCAAAAAGTTTTTGTTGGTTCTGAATTTTGGGTCTTGTGAAACTAAGTTTTTCTTAGTTTCTAAATTTGGGATGTGACAGCTCTTCCCCCCTTAAAAATAAATCTCGTCCTCGAGATTTGCCCGGTGGTAACAGGGGAGTACGAGGGCACGGGTTTTGGGCTGACTATACTTCTGAGGTCGCTGCTTCTTTAGTAAGGTCACCATGTGAGATCTTGACAAATTGATGTTGCGAGGCTTTCTTTGTCGATGATCTTCTGTGCTGGGTTCAGATCCTTGATGATGGGTTGACTTGACGATCGGCGCTGGTGGATAATCGCGATTGGCTGTTTCCAGATACTACAAGGCTACGGTGCAAGGAACTAATTATTAACACCTTCTGGTATACGTATTGCAGGTCTCCCCCCCTTAAAAAGGGGTTTTGAAGGGTCATCCTGAAGGTTGCGGCTGGAGTTGACTTGGAGGCATTGTTCTTCTTGGGTAGCTTGACATTCTTCGTCTGGGGTGTCGCGCCTTGGTGCTTGGGGTTGGTGCAGATATCACTTCTAGATATTTTCTCCTTACGAGGGTCACAGGTGGGGACGCGTTGTTCTCAGGATGCGTCAAGTCTGAGCACTCGACTCTCTCCGGTTTCTAGTTAGTAGAGGGATGTTATAAACTTCTAAGGGCGTCTGGACTTGCTTGGTGGTTGTTGTTGCCAACAGCAGGTGCTTCCGTTGTTTGATTCTTCTTAGTAACTTCCGGTGGATCTTCTTCACGCTTTTCTTACTTCGGCTTGGCGGGAAAAAGGGCCGATCCTGAAGGACTTCTTCAGTTCTGGGTCTTCACAAGCTTCGCAGGTGTCTTTATAAGTAAGCTAGAGTGCACCAGAATAGTTAGGGTTTCCGGGAAAACTTTCTGGTTGAGGGGCTTAAGTTAGTGTTCAAGGGAGTTGGGTGTTATACTCTGAACACCAACTTTTTATTTCTAAGATCTGAAACAACCAACTTTACATAGGCCTATAATTCTCAAGTATTCAAAATACCATTCCAAAAATTCTGGTAAGGCCACTACTATCAATAGTTAACTGAATCGTGACTTTTGCCCAAGCTAAAGTTATTAATCCACCATCATCTTCTTCGGGCATAACTCTTTATCATATCATAGTTCAATCTATCGGATATCCATCAAAACTTTTAAGGCAAAATCTTCCCATTATATCCTATCACAAAATCGTAGTGGTCCACCAATTATTTCTTGATTGATCCCAGATAGGCATATCTCATTTTATCTTACTCCTTCAGGTGGTTGTTTTCCCACGACCATATCTTCAAAGCTAAATAAAGCATCCAGCAGTCATGTGATCATTCCATCAAGAATTTCCCCACTTCCTAACCAAATTCAGATTTTATCTCAACACTTTTGGGCCTTGATCTCTTAATCAAAGATAAAAGATCTTTCTAAGAATCATCCAAACAGAGCGTGACAAGCCCTGAAAACTACTGTCACCTAGCATATCTTGCTACTAGACCAACTCATATTGATTCCTAGAATCCGATAAACATTCACTTATCCTCCACCAATTATTTCTTGCATACAACGATCTACTCATCTGCTAAATCATCTTTGACCACTCCCTATAATTCCATAAGAATTTAGTACAAGGGTCACTTGCCTAAGAATCACCCTAAACATTCCAACACCGGAGTATTCTTCTTAATTTACTTGCTTCTAACCAATCCAAACATCATTTTATCAGCAAGTGATTCCTAAAAATCCAATAACTTTCACCTTTATTTCTAAACCTTGAATCAAGGGTCACGTCTCCTAGTTCCAGATAACCACCAATGGTTGGGGACCACAACTGGTTAGCCCCAGAGTATTAATCAATTATATCATCTGTTCAATCCCATTTAATTTATCGATCCACTCCAAGTTTTCACTCCTTTTATAAACCCCAAATTTTTGATATTACCAACAGCATCCACCAAATTTTGATCTCGTCAAGATACTTTTGGCTAACAACTTTCAATTCAACACCCTTATATCTTCCTACAGCCTCCTTTCTAACAACTAGTTTTGAGTCGGTCTCTGGCACCTCTTAATGGTCCCTAGGAAAAGTTAGTGAGGAACCTTCGCACCAGTTGTTTTTCAAAAGGGGTACTTGGAGAAACACTATAAATCTCCATGTGACTTTCTCACTTGGAACTTGAGTACCTCCTAAGGTATACTCTTGGTTTAAGAAAATTATTATTGTTTTTGATTTAAGTTCCAACATCCTTTGTCTCACCCTGCGGTGAAGACATCCACTAGTTCCAGCAAAGCTTTCCATTAGTTAGTTGTGTAAGAGCGTGGGTGTCCTTTATGACATCGAATTGCCTTAGTCATACAAGAAGAATTTGTTAACAAGGTAGCTAGTCTTGTCACCAAATGACTTTTCATATTCCAGAGGCTGAGATGTACTGGTTTATCTGATGTTCCGTTTATTTGCATATGACACTCAATTGTTGGAGCATACAAAAGTGATTTGTTAACAAGTTCATGAGGCTTGTTACCAAACTACTTCTATATAACACGAACATTGGAATGTCACACTATTTCTAGAGAGATAAAGGATAATGGATTCTGACATATGAGTTTCCAAATACTCAAGGATAGTCTGGTATATTAATTACTTCCTTGCCAACTTAAGAAATCTCTCTTCAAAGTCTCTTTGTCGCAGTTCCTCCTTCTTGCGGTCTCTGAGCTCGAATCTTCATCTTTCTCGATGGCTTGAGGTGGTTGTACAAAACGACGAATGTAGGCAGGTATCCGTCTTGCAGAAGATCGCAAAGTCTTGGGGTAGAGAGTATTTCATACCTTGCTTCTCTTACTAGGAGAAAATTTTCTGAAGGGTAAAGTACATCTATGGCCAACACGGCAAAAAGGTTTTTGCAAACAGTCTAAATTAAAGCAACAGACAACAGTGTGGTTACTTTGGGTTCCCGACAAGGCGGGTTCTGTGAAACACATTAGGAAAACAACACACAAGCAAGATCAATCAAGGCACTTTTAGCACCAACAAGCGTTTAATACCGTGGAAGATGGGTTTTGCTCAAGTAAAACGAGCTTATCATATTGATCCTATGGGTCTTTGTATCTCGAGGATTTTCTTCACCTTGTCCAAGTGGGAAACTTTGGCGGTGAAATTACTGCGATTTCGGAAGGTGGCACGGATCATCGGTCTTCTCATATAAATCGCCTTGCTGTTGAAGTCTTCGGGTTGCTAAGTACCCAGGTCTGGTTTGGGGTGTCGTCAAGTATGTAAGTTTGAATGGAGGTAAGACAACAGATGGAAACTTTTGATAAACCTTTAGACAAGAGATAAGGTTTAGAATAATTCGAGAAGGTGAAAAGAGTGGAAGCTACACTTAGGCTTCCTTAGATACAAGTAATTTTAGGTCGTAATATTTTTCTTTCCAAAATAATTCTCTCGTATGGGCCTTGGTGAAACAGGGCTGCTGAAGTCTTCATTTTATCGCCTTAGTCTTCGGCCAGAATATTTGAGATGGAAGCTTTTTCTTGTAGGTGCTAGCTAATCAGGTCTCAGTTGGGTTCATCGTCAAGTATTTTGAACGGGTAAGAGAGAGTAGAGAAATCCTTGGAAAATCTTAAAATAGAGGGATGAGACTCAGAAATATTTGAGAAGATACGAAGAGTGGAAGTTATTTTTGGACTTCCTTGGAAAAATATATTTTTGGTATTAAAAGATTTTTAATCAAATATTTCTTTCCTAACTAACGTCCATGCTAACTAAGGTCTGTTACAGTCAGGATGGCTCTGATACCAAGTCTGTGGGGACCCCGGACTAGCTGTCCGAAATACCCTTGTGCCTACAACATCAGCGATCCCATGATCAGTCTGTCGCTGAGCACAATCAAACTGGTATCAAAAGAACATCCATAAATACCGAATAAAATTTACTTACTTGATTGAAGTCATAACTTCAACAGATACTTGCAGCGGAAATCATCAAACAGCGTGGAGCCCAAGTCATTAGCCATAACCCCACAGGCAGCTGACTGGGAAGCGCCCTAGCTCGCATTGACGTCGTCGATCTCTCGGTCTTCAGCGTACTTCTTGAACTCTGGACATGGGAATATCCAGGGACACAGCCATGAGTACATTTACGTACTCGCAAAACTACCCCCGACATGAGCATGCAATAGCATCATTTTTAGTATAACAAAACCCTTTATTTTGAGAAGACACCTCTATATCTTTGTTGAAAAGAAAAAAAAGAAGGTTTTTAGAACTTTTTCCCATAAACCTATCTTTGTAAGAATTCTCTTTTAAAACCTTTTTCCCTAAAATCCATCTTTGTTGAAGAAGGTAAGAAGTCTCTTTTACAAACATTTTCCCGGAAAATCACCATTTGTTTATTTCTCCAAACTCCTCCTTTTCCGACCAAAACCATTCCTGGTCAAATCATTTTTCCAACAACCTTATACCAACCCTTTGGTATAGTTGCATAAAACATTTCCCACTTTCAGGACACAAAACTTTGCACTTCTCGATCATAGCCCCTCAGGGTCAATCCTTCTCCAGCAACCTCATACCAGCCCGTCGGTAGAGTTGCAGATACAACACATCTCCATTTTATTTTCAAATCTCAAAACATTTCCAAAACTTGCACATGGTCAGAGGACAGCCTCCCAACTGTCCATATCCGAGGACTCGGCTATTCGAATAGTTTTATTACCCTCTGCAGAGGTAGCACGCTTTTCCCACACCCATCCGGTAACTCATCGTGTCAGCCACGTCCCGCCATACAAGGTGTATGCGAAGTTGAGTCACCGACCGTAGCCTGTCCTTTGCTCATGCTAGTATAGGATCCTACCGCTACGAAACCGGTTCCATCGACACTTAAATCCAGCCCATCGGAAACTAAGTGTGAGGACTTCGTAGTTCTGCCCGGCGACCCAAAGGTGGCGTCTTCAATCCTCTTTCTCCAATACACTCATACCGGCCTCCGGTAGACTTCTCTTAAGAGGACCCAGGTCAGGGGCAGGTCACCAAACCATCCCCTCATGGAACGAGGTCATCCTCGTTGTTGAGGCATCCAGTACTAATATGAGCAAACTATATGACTACGCCCTTTTCCCATATGTGGGTAAATGTGGTCGCACAGGTTATTGGCTGGTCGTCATAGTACAAAGACACAATGTGCATTTTTCATAAACATCTCCATTCACCATTTCTCCATTTCCACACCGACATCTCGGTATTCCACAACCACACACAAGTATTTTCAAAGGAGTTTTGAGTAAACAATAATTTTCCTATCCTATAGTTTGAAAAAAATAATTTCCATCTAATATCTCCATATAGAGTGTCAAAATAATATACTTGTATTTTGAAAACAAAAGGGATTTTCAAACTCATAGCTTTAGTGGCAAACACCACATAAATCACTTATGCTCTTTATAAGTAAAACATGTGAACCAAAATAGATGTATAAAAATGCAAGCTCAGAGGATAGCTTGCCTTGCTTGGCAAAGTGATCTCGGTCTTGATCTTCAGGTTCAACAAATTTCCCTTCCACAATAACTCCATTCCAAAGACCACTCCGGTAGTGTTTATATCTAGCGTCGCAAACATGAGAATAACACAACAATCAACAAGCAAACCAAACCACAAGTGGTAGACAGACAAGTAACAACCCGTAAGCTTCGAGCTAATCGTTCGGGCAACAGCTAGGATCTACACTTACGAGGGTTTTATATTAGTCAGTAGTCCATCACCTATACGCAAGCTAGGTACATCGATCACAAAACTATCTGAGGCGAAGGTTAACAACAAGCACCTCCTGTTGAACAGGAAATACTTCAGATAAAAGTTAGGTCACTATATATTTTCTGTGAGTCAAAATATTATACTAAGTTAGGATATGATAAAGTGAAACACTAGGAACCTAGCAAAATTGGGTTTGCTCCAAAATTATTACTGATTAATTTATAAAATCCTTTTTAAATCTGCCCTTTTGTTAATTTGTTTTAAACAACATTACAAAATAATTTTCCATGTTTGGAAACAAGATGGAACATGAAGGTCATCAGTTTCTGAACATTTTAAGAGGTCAAACTTAATTTTTGGATCCTTATTTTTAAAGATATGAATTTTCCCAATTTGTTTTATATTCTGCCATTTTCTTTATTTTAATAAAACATTAAATAAACTAATTTATTTGGATAGGTGAGTTATACCAAAAGACAGTATTATTTTTCTGAACATTTTGGTATATCATTTGTAATTGTTGGATCAATATTTAAAAAGTTATGGATTTTGCAAAATCATTATATATTCTGCCCTTTTACTAAAGTGCAAGGAAAAGTTATTTCCAGTGTTTAGTTCAACATGAAAATGATGTTATGAGGTGAAGTTATTTCTCCTGATCATTTTGATATATTGTTTGCTATTTTTGGATTAGTATTCAAAAAGATATGGATTTTAGAAACTTAATCCATTTTCTCTCTTTTCTTTTATTTTCCAGAAATTCCAGCGGATTCGTTTTTCACCGGGCCCGTGGCTAGCCCGCGTCACTGACTTGTGGGGCCCGTGGCCACGCTGGCAGCCACGCAAGCGTGCGCGACCCACCGATGTTTGACCACGGCGATGCGCGGACGGGCGCGTTCGGCGCGGTGACCACCGGCGGCGAGGCGCACTGCGCCGATGATCTGAGGCACGCGGGGAAGCTCCACTGGAAGCGTTCGATGCGCACGCGAACGGCGAGCCTAACTACGGCGGCGCCGCTACCTATTCGTCACCGGATCGACGCGTACGGCGGCGACCTGCGGCTACCGACGGCGAGCTATTTCGAGCTAGGGCTACAGGACGCGCACGAGCGAGCGGAGAGCACGGGGAGAAACGCCAGCTCACCCTTGATGCGTGCACGTGCTCGGAGAAGACGGAGGAGGTCGAGGGAGGCGGCAATCGCTCGGCGAAGCTTCTGCCGGAGTTGAAGGCGACGAAGCAGAACTCGCAAACTCCGGCGCCCCGGCTTGATTCCTTCGACGAGGATGCAGAGGAGATCATGGCGGAGCTGGTGGTGGTCGTCGCTTGGCTCGGGGTGGCTCCAATCGCCGGCGATGTGCGACGGCGTCCTCGGCAACCTGCAGCTAGGGTTCGTCTTCGTGGGGAGAAAAGAGAGAGAGAGGGAGCAGCGAGGGAGCAGAGGAGCACGGGGTGGTCTTCTTATCCTCCTCGCAGGGGACAGGAGAGGAGGGGGGGTCCGGCGAGGAGCGCTGCAGCAAGGGGGGGGGTCCGGGCGGCGAGCGACGCACGGGAGGACGACAACGGCGTCGTCAGCACTGCTGCTACAGGGAGAGACGATGCTTTTCCAGAACGCCCCCTGAACTTCTTTTTCCTTTTACATTTAAGTCCTTTTCTGTTTTATTTTAAAACCAGTAGCGTTTTAGGGAATTGTTTGGGGTATTTAAACATTTTACAAAAATCTGAGAAAATTCATGTAGCCTCCCATATACATGTAGAAGCTACACAAAAATTGGGAAGTCAAATAAAATGATTTAAACAAATTTTGTTCATAGGGTTTAAATAAGGCATTTTTCTTGAATATAATTTTATAATCCTTTAGAAATTTTTAAAGCAAGTTCAAATATTATTTTTGACTCTTGGAACTTTCTTGACAAATATATTAGCTTTTGTATTGGTGTTTGTCAGAAACAAACACATTTGAATTGAATCAAAAGAATAAAATAGGATTTCATAGTTTAAATAAAATTAAGTGGTAACTATATAATTTTGGGAAGGGAGGGGTATGAGAAGGAGATGGTCATCTTTTTGCCTCATCCATGGAATTAATTTCATAAAGAAAATATTTGCTTGAGAGAAATAGAGAGTGGGTAGATAAATTAATATATTAAGATCATTTCTTTTAATTCATGATCTTAATTTCTATTTGTTGAATAATTTGAGGAGTTGCTTTAAATTCAAGTCACATTCCAAATTTGTGGTCAAGTTTGTTTTATCCTTGTATTAAGCATAAATGAGGAATTTATCCTCACAAGCAACAAACACAACAATATCAACATCACATCCGAGATCACACAAATCAAACCACAAGAATTAATCATACCACCAATTACATGATTAACAATACTATCTTATAAAAATGATCACACTTAATTATGGCAAGATGATGTTTAAAACTATCTCAACTTCACCTTTGTATTTTTGAAATGGGTTTTGAGCAAGACAACATATGTGGGGTAATATATTTCCCACTAGTATTATTTTCAAATGGAATGAAATTAGGAGTTTTATAAAATGGGAGTTGTATACTCCTGCAAAATATCAAGGTTGAGAAATAGGTAGGAGATAGCATATAGATCTCCACATTTTTGGAAACACATAATTTTGGAACTTTCTCAAATAATAGGTATTAGTTTTGGTTGTTGCTAAACCAAATATTCTCGAAATGGAGTTGGCCAAAATAAGAATGGAAAGATACATGGAGTATTTTTCTTGTCATGACATGATCACCAAAGTTAAATATATTTTTATATTGGTTGGGTCTTATATTTACTAGTCAAACAACTTAAACAACAAGTCACACAAGGTCAACACAGCAATGGGAAGGAAAATACAATCATCAATGAAACATTTCAAAAAGTTTTTGTTGGTTCTGAATTTTGGGTCTTGTGAAACTAAGTTTTTCTTAGTTTCTAAATTTGGGATGTGACACCAACCAATCTGTATGCACTACTTCCCTAATGAAACCAGCATCTTGTAACTTGATGATCTCCTTTCCTATTGCACGCCGCTTTTCCTTTCCCTGGCGCCGCGCCGCCTGCTTCACCGGCTTGGATCCTTCAAAAACGTTGAGAGAGTGCTCGGCAAGTTCCCGGGGTACACCTGGCATATCAGCAGATGTCCATGCGAAAATGTCCCCGTTCTCACAGAGGAACTTGACGAGCGCGCTTTCCTATGTGTCAGATAAGCCGGACCCAATGGTGACTTGCTTGGAGCTGTTGCCCGGCACCAGGTCTACCTGCTTTGTGTGCTCCGATGCCTTGAAGGTGCTCTTGTTGTCGGCGGTTTTGACGCCTGCTGGCAACACGTTTGACTTGGCTTCCTTCCTTAGCATCTCTAGCTCTTCAGTGTGGAGGACGGCCTCAGCAAAGGTGGCGTTTCCTCTCTCACACTGCTTAGCCTTCTCGAAGTCGCCATTGATGGTGATAGTACCATTGGGTCCAGGCATCTTCAACTTGCTGTAGATGTAGCATGGCCGAGCCATGAACTTGGCGAACGCCAGGCGAACAAATATGCAGTGATAAGCGCTTTTGAAGGGGACTACCTCGAACCGAAGGAATTTGGTGCGATAATTGGTTTCTGTACCAAAAGTAACCTCCAGCCTTATGATGCCCATAGACTACACTTGCTTTCCCGGAACGATGCCATGAAACTTGACCTTGCTGTAGTCAAGCTGGCTTTCCGTCAAATTCATGCGCTTCAGTGTCTCTTCATACATAATGTTGAGACTGCTGCCACCATCCATCAGCACCTTAGTAAGCCTGAAGTTGTCGACGATAGGGTCGACGACAAGAGCGTACTTGCCGGGGCTAGGTACGCGATCGGGGTGGTCCTCTCTGTCCCATGTGATTGGCATCTCGGACCAGTTCAAGTATTGAGGGACGTCTGGCATCGTGGCGTTTAGCTCACGGTGTTCCGCCTTCTCCTCTTTTGCCGAAGGAGTTCCCAGGAAACAGACCAAGCTGCCGTGTACCTTGGGAAACTTTTGGTCCTTGCGTGGCGGCTTGGGGTCCTCATCCTCAGAGATGGACATCGCCTCCTCGTCTTCCTTTTCTGCTTTCGCCGCCTTCTTCATCTTTTTGGGATTATAGCCCACCTCAGGGTCTTTCTTGGCTTCGTCCATGAACCGGCACTCTCCCAGCGTGTGGTTGACTTTGCCCTGTCCCGCGTGGATTGGGCAAGGTAAAGATTTGGCGTATGCCCACGACAAGCGATGCTTGCCGGCATTATCCGCCTTGCCCTTCCACTTGTTATCGCCACCACCGCCTTTTCCCTTGAAGGCGGCAGCGACCTCATTTGAAGGTCCGGCTTTGTCTTCCTGGGGAGCCTTGCGCTTGTTATTGGCGCGTCTTCCTGGTGACATGTCGTGGAGGGCATCAGTTTCACGGGCATCGTCATCAGCTTGCGCATACATGCCGGCTACTTCCAGCATGACTCCAAGGCTTTTGCACTGCATTCGCACGAGCTTGTGCCTGAGGCTGGACCCCTTAAGTAGTCCTGTGGTGAAGGCATGGATGGCCTGGTTGTCGTCTACGTTCTCACAGCTGGCCTTGGTCTGGATCCAGCTGGCCAGAAAAGCAGTTGCTGACTCGCCCAGGCTTTGCACACACCTTGTCAGATCGGTGTATGTGTTGGGCCTCTTGTACGTTCCTTGGAAGTGCTTGGTGAAAACCCGCTTCATGTCACGCCAGCAATGCACTGACTTTTCCGGCAAGTTCTCGATCCAGCTTCGAGCCGTTCCTTCCAGCATTAGGGGGAGAAAACGTGCCGCCACCAAACCGTCACCGCCGGCAATCTGGACTGCCAGCGCGTAATCCGAGAGCCATGAGTTTGGCTTGTCCAGACCACTGTACCTCGGGCATGTTTTTGACACGGATGTCATGTCCCTTGGAACCGAAGCGGTGCGGATTGCTGAGCCAAAACACACAGGTCCAAGATACGACTGTTCTTTTCAGCCTTGATGTCATTGAGGCGGTGCCTTGCATCTTCTGGGTCGAGTTGTCGGACGTTTCTATCAACGTCTGGCTCGTCCTGCGCGGCCCTACCTCTGCTGAGCCTGGGCTCTTCATTGTGAATACTGCGTCCGCCACCGTGCCTAGGCACGGGAGGCGGGGAACGCGTGTGATCTCTGCTTCGTCTTGGCGGTGGTGGGCCATTGTTGCGGCTGCCGCCAGCTTGTGGTTGCTTGTCGTTTCCTCGGCTGCCGCCTTCGTTGTGCCTAGGCGGGGGAGGTGCTTCGTTCTTCTGTCCGCCAGTGCGTAACGCCTAGCCCCGCTGCCTTTTGGGAGGCGATGGTTTGCGAGGTTCTTTGCCTTTGTCCTTTCCCTTGCCATGGCTGCTGGAGCCGGATGGATCCTCGGGTTGGCCATTGGCGGTTGCTTTGCACGCATCTGACTTTGACTCCAGTCTGCCTCCCAGCACGCCAGCCAACTCCGCGCGGGAATCGGCGCGGGCTTGCTGTTCGAGGGCTTTTTCCACGAGGGCGGCGGTGTAGAAGATCTTGTCGTCGTTGTTGTACTCGTTACCCGTGAGGATGTCGAGGGCAGCTGCTGCGTTTAGCACTGGAGTTGCAAAAACTGGAGCACCCTCCTTGTTTCGTCGCTGAGGTGCCGAGGCCCACTCAAAACCAAGTTTTTGGGCAGGGGTCTTGTACTCTTCAGGAGGTGGATCTTGCTTCCTCTTGCTTTTCTTCCCAGCCCCAGGTGCTTTGGCGGCTGGTGTTGTAGTGAACTGATTTCTGGCGGCGACAACATTGGCGCGCTCCGCCTTGGCCTCTGTGATCAGGTCTCGAACCCTGAGCTCCTGCTCATCGAGAGCACGGCATTGTTTTACAACTGAAGCGCGGAGCTTCTCCCAATATTCCGAATTTGCATTGTCGAGAACCGGTGTGTTCAGGATTTCGTCGAGAGGCGGATCATCTTTGCCGCTGGTGCCGCCTTTTTCCAGATTTGTCTTCTTCTTGGGAGCCGGCGGAGGCTCGAGACTGGCTTCGTCTGCTGCGGTCATGCCAGCCGGTCACCTCGTGCTGCAGTATCAGAATCCTAACGAGGTTCCAGTCGATTTGAACCAGATAAGAGGAGAAGAACAATTCACTGGGGAAAAATTGCCAAAGCCGCCATATTAGTGCGATTTGAAACAAAGTATAGCATCATCGCTTCCAGCATAATCTTGATCGGTTACAGAGAAAATAGAACGCTAGTTCCGGCTAACACCTACCGTTTAAGCCCCAACCGCACTGCAGCACATTTCTATTGCTCATGGAAGTGTCGTCGTCGTCAGAGAGCTACTCTGTATCTACAGCTTCGCCATCATGCGAGAGCAAGGCGCCGATCCATCATCCGTGGTGCAGCTGCAACTGCAGCAGCCTCGAGTATGGGCCATCGGGCCGCGAGACGAGATCTCCGTGGCTGCCCTGCTCGACGACGCGCCCGTCCTGTACCACGGCGATGGAGTCCACGCAGCGGATGGTGGACAGCCGGTGCGCGACCAGCATGCACGTCCGGCCCTTCATGATGCGCCCCAGCGCCTCCTGGAGCACGCACTCCGATTCGGCATCCAGGGCGCTCGTCGCCTCGTCCAGCAGGAGCACTGCCGGGTCCTTGAGCACCGCGCGGGCGATGGCGATGCGCTGCTTCTGGCCACCCGAGAGCTGCACGCCGCGCTCGCCGACGGGCGTCCTGTAGCCGTCCGGGAGCGCGCTGACGAAGCCGTGCACGTTGGCCACCTTGGCGGCCTCGATGACCTCCTCCTCCGTGACGCCGTCCTTGCCGTAGGCGATGTTCTCCAGGATGCTGGTGGCAAACAGGACGGGCTCCTGCTGCACGAGGCCGATCTTGAGGCGCAGCGACTTGAGGTTGAGGCGACGGATGTCCTTGCCGTCGATCATGACCTTCCCGGCCATGGGATCATAGAACCGCTCGATGAGCGCGATGACTGTGCTCTTCCCGGACCCACTCGCGCCCACAAGCGCCTGGCTCTGCCCCGCCCGGATCCTGAGGCTGAAGTCCTTGAAGACCATCACGTCGGGGCGCGACGGGTAGGCGAAGTCGACGTGTCGCAGCTCGATCTCGCCGCGGACCGACTCCACCTGCTCCGTCTCCGGCTCGTCAGGGTCAATACGCGTCCTGCTGTTGAGTATCGCGAAGACGGAGCGGATGGACTCGCCGCCGCGGACGATCTCGGGCGCGAGGCTGACGGTCTCGGCGACAGAGTTGGCGGTGATGACGAGGACGACAAAGACCTTGATGACCTTAGAGAAAGTGGACACGTGGTCACGGACAAGGCGGGCGCCGAACCAGAGGATGAGCGCCTCGGAGGCGTAGAGGGAGAGCTGGGAGAGGCCGTAGAGGGCACCCGAGATCTGGCTCCGGCGCAGGCTGTGCGCCTGCGGGACGCGCAGCTCGCTGCAGAAGAGGGACAGGATCTTGTCCTGCGCGTTGAACGCCGCCACGGTGCGGATGTTGCTTACGCCCTCCCCGGCGATCATGCTCGTCTTGGCGTGCGCCTTCGCCGTGTCGCCCGCGAACCCCTTCATCGACAGTTGCTGCACATACACACGGACGGATCAGCCATTATTGTCGTCATCAAACAGCATGTACGCAGCAGCAGCAGCAGCAGCAGCAGCAGCAGAAAGAATCACATGGCAAATCGCAACACAATTATAATTCAGTTTATGACTAGTGATGATGATGCGTGGCAATATCCATTCCACAATTCTAAATATTTGGGTTTGAAAGAGCTGCGGGTGGCACATGGCGACTGACATAGCCATGCACGCGCATCGCATCGGCATCATGCAAATCTTTACGAACTGCTGGCGGAAATTATTGCGCGCGAAGGAAAGGAAATGATGAGCGAGCGCTCTGCAGTACAGTTCCGCAGCGGGAAAACAAAAAGGCTGGCACGGCGTTCTGGTTCTAGGGCGACACTGTCCTTGCGCCGCACAGTGAGAGATGAGCGCCATAGCCTGCAGCTGCAGCGAGATCGCCATGTGCGAGACTGTGTCACCCTTGGAGCAAAGCCCCAGATTCCAGTGCACGAGGCGCAACAGGGACCATGGGCATGGGGCAACAACTTCTTCTGTTTACCCAACGAGCAACAGGGAGAAGAAGATGTCATCCACAATTGAAGAAGCAGCGAGCTGCTGCTGGGACAAACAAATATCGCGGGGCCTAGCTCACCTAAGCGCGGTCTGGAGATTTCTGGCTCTGGCAAGTGCTGTAGATGGCACGGGAGTGGGAAGCATCTGGCCGGAATTAAACAAGGGATCCGAGAGCTCGAATCGGCACATGCCTTGCACTGTAATTTACTATGGCAGCAGAGGGAGTGGCAGAGGCATGGGCCACGGATCCTAGCTACCATTGCAGAGCATGCCGATGAATTTAAGAGGAATCGTCTCCTCGTCGCAAACTAACTGAGCTGACGAGCCTGCAACGGTTGCTTGTGCCAAAAACGGCGTGACAACCGTGCAAGGATGACTTCATTGTGCAAATGAATTGCTCCAGTATGAAATAGTTATAGCTTGGTAGTATTAGGTGTTTTACCAGCAAAAGATTCGCTAACCCTTTGCCTTTAAACCCAGAAAATTGTATGCAGCCTTCGATTGTGCCAGGAATGAGCGATGTTAAGTTGGGTTTTACCTGAGCAAAGTTGGCGAGGACAAGGAGAGGGAAGGTGACGAGGATGAGGATCGCCACCCGCCATTCGATGAAGAAGCCGACCGCGAACGACACCAGCAGCGAGGTCATGTTCTGCAAGATGACCGATATACGTTCCGCAATTGCCGACTTCACGTCCGTGGCCTCGGTGGCGAGCCGTGCTGCCACGAGGCTCGAGTTGTTCTCCTCTTCATCGAACCACCCCACATCGTTCCTCAAGATAACTGCACAGAAACGGTAAACTCAACTCAGTCACAGACAACGCCCACTTGTGCAGAGATCATCATGGAATGGGAGAACAGCCAGCGAAATCCATACCTGCAAGCATCATCCTCCGCACTCTGGTGGTCAGGTTCTCGCCCATGATGCTGAAGAAGTAATGCTGGATGAGGTACGCGACAACCGCATAGAACCCAGTTCCGATGTAGATGAACACATACTCCCTGGTCTTGCGCTCCATCGCGTTGGGGTCCCGGAGGTAGAACACTTCAATCATGTTGCTCATCACAATAGCAAATGTCGGGCCGATAAACCCCGACATGACGGACCCGATCGCACCCAGCACGGTGTAGGGCCATTCCGGCGCGTTCAGCTTAAGGAGAGTGAAGAAGTATCCTTTCGGCGCGCGGTACTTGCGGTCATTGTCAGCGTTGGAGACCATTTCGATCCGGCCATCTGCGCCGGTGCTGTATGAGTAGCTCAAGTTCTTCAGGCTTCCTGACCTCAGGCTCAGGGACCGAGTGGACAGGGAATTGCTCAACCGGGATGACCGGTTCTTGTGGGTGGATGATCCACGGAAGTCACGGTTTCTGGCCATCTCCTGGAATCTGATCAGAGCTGAATAAGCACCTGAGCTTCCTTTGGAAAGGAGCTCGTCGTGAGTACCGGTCTCAACAACCTGACCTTGCTGGATCACGGCGATCATGTCAACACATCGTATGGTTGAGAGCCTGTGTGCAACAACAACGGTTGTCCTGCCAATCATTATGCGGTCAAGTGCTTCTTGAACAATACTCTCAGAACCAGCATCAAGTGCACTAGTTGCTTCGTCAAGGAGAAGGATCTTTGGATTCTTCAGCATTGCACGGGCAATGGCAATTCGTTGTTTCTGGCCACCAGACATCTGAAGTCCTCTTTCCCCGACCTGTGAATATAGTGGATTTATCATTTCATACTCAACGAGTTACAGTTTATAGTAAAATAGGTAGACAGCCCACTCATAAGACAAAAGTCATACAATGTTTAGAAAACAAATAACAAGAATCTGTAGGTGAAATTGATATAACATGGTAATAAGAAACTAGTTTGGGCAGATCAGATCACAAGAAAAGGTAGGACGTAAGCTAACAATATTGCATTTGAGCCATCACAAATATCATTAGCATATTATCAGCAGTAGAACCCACCTGAGTGTTGTAGCCATTTGGAAGAAGAGCAATGAAGCTATGGGCATTGGCAGCCGAAGCAGCAGCCTCAACCTCAGCCATTGTGGCATCAGGCTTGCCATAAAGAATATTCTCAATGATTGTCGTCGCGAAGAGGGCAGGTTCTTGATTCACCAAACCAATTTGATCTCTCAGCCATTTCAATTGCAGCGTCTTGATGTCTGCATTATCCAGCAGAACTTGTCCTGCAACAACAATCACATCTTCAGGTTAAATAAAACCTGACTGATATGACATAGGCATCTGGGGTACATTTCATCTGCTTACCTTGATTAGGATCATAAAACCGCTCGATGAGAGACACAATTGTGCTCTTTCCAGAACCACTGCCTCCAACAACGGCTGCCGTTTTCCCGGCAGGAAAGAAGAGCGAGAAGTCACGGAATACCATGACGTCCGGGCGGGATGGATAGCTGAAGGACACTTCTTTGAACTCAATGTTGCCGTGGACTTCATCCAGGCACCTCCCATCAGCTGAGTCTTGGACTATCGTCGGCCTCTGCCTTATCACCTCCAACAGCTTGTATCCGGCGATCTTCCCTTTGCTGAATGCTCCGAGGTTAGAGAATGACTGTCCCAGGCTCCTGCATTTATCAAGTTCACAAATTGGTTAAACTTTGTAACTGGAAACAGGCAAACAAGCTGCGGGACTGCAAAATCTCAAAACATGGTTCTTACAGGCCTCCGACGATCGCGGAGAAAATCGCCGTGAATGCCTTTCCACCGTCTGTCTGGCCACTCCGGATGAACACGCCGGCGTACCAGAACACCAGTGCCCATGACATGCAGGCAATCCCATAGGTACACCCAATGCCAAGCCCCTTGGCCATCCCGGCCTTGTACCCCAGCTTCAGGGTGCTCTGAATCGCCTCGGAGTAGGAATTCAGGGCTTTGGATTCCCCCACATAGGAGTACACAGTCCTCACCTGGGCAATCGCCTACAGAACAGATTGAACACTTGTTCGTCAGAATTACTCGCTTATTTACACGAAAATGGGGAAGATACTACATTTGCTGCATTTGCTCTTGGCAGGCAGAAAAATAAGTACAGTGTGATTGACAGCAGTTAGCTCAACAAAAGGGCAAAACGACGTGAAACAAGAAATCACCCATCGGAAAAGGCCGATTGGATCTAACAAGAAACTGAAAGGGATCCAAAATGAAATCATTCTCAAGGCATGTGCACAGCTGCTGTTCGAGATTTGACACTTTGACCAACCAACCAGTCGGAGCTATAGAGCCCAGACAGCTTTCATCCTCCCCGCACAGCAATTTTAGATATCCCGGTAAGATGATACTAAAGGCACTGCAGAAACAGTACATGACCATATCAGTGCCGGTGGTTGCGAGTTACTACCTGCTCGGCTATGATTCCGGCGTTGGCGTACGAGTCCCGGCTCTTGGAGGTGAGCCCGGTGAGCGTGTAAGCGTACAGCCCGCCGGCAAAGGCGATGCCCGGGATGACGGCGATACTGAGTAGCGCGAGTCGCCAGGCGGAGACGAAGCCAACGACGAGCCCCGCCAGGAACGTAGCGAGGTAGTGGATGAAGTTGCCGACCTGCATATACATTTGTCCGGCGTCACACGCGCGCGGAGGGCAGTGGAGCCTTATGCCAACAGTGCTAGAGCGGCGCGAGATGAGTGGTCACCTTCTCGCCGATGGCGTCCTGGACGAGGAGCGTGTCGGTGGAGACGCTGAAGACGACGTCGCCCGTGCGCGCGTCGGTGTCGAAGAAGCCCACGTCCTGCCGCAGCACAGCCTCCAGGTACCGCCGCCGGAGCGCGCCCACCTGCCGCTCGCCCGTGTACATCCAGCACGCGATCTCTGCACGAACACACAGTTAGGCCACGACGCCGCAACACCGGCAAGAATGGGCGGAGCTGGGTAGGCAGGGCAGGGCATGCACCCACCCAGGTATGAGGATGCGCAGACGACGAGGCCGAGGTAGACGAAGTAGAGCGAGTACTGCAGCGCGCAGAGAGAAGGGGCAAGATTGAGCCGTCAGTAACTTAAGCTAGCATAGAAATGGCAACGACAAAGACGGGGAGAGATTTTGAAGCGGGGCAGGTCGCCGAAATACGTGCCTTGGACACCTCGTCGGTCATGCGGCGGAGGTGATGCTGGTTCTTGCCGAAGCCGTTGACCAGCTCGCCGAATAGGAGGAAGAACACCGGCATGGCGGCGCCGTGCACTATGGCGCCGGCGCTCCCAGCCGCCATGAGCAGCCAGTCCAGCGGGTCTGCGAAGCTGAACAGCTCATGGAAAGCGACGCTCTGCTCTGGCCTCTTCTTCACCGGCTCGCACCCGCCGCCGCCGCCGCTGCAGCTCCCAGCCCCGGCCGCATCCGCCTTCCCCGTCTCCTCCGCCATTATCACTGCTCTCACCCTCTCCCTCGCTAGCTCCGCAGCCACGAGAGCACCTCACCTCCTTGGCATTGGATCTAAACCACCGAAATGTTTGCGCCAGAGCCCCCTCCCCTTGCTCCTGCTCCCGGCGGTCCTCGTTCTGTTCTCTTATACTGCAAGCGAGCAGAGATGTTTGTAGTGTGCGGAAATATTTTGGTTGGGTGTGCTTAAAAATTCTGGCGTTTTGCATACAGAGCGAAATATGAGCAAAATCTCTCCCAGAGGAGTATATGCTAATACGTCGAAATAGTCTTCCCACCAGCTTTATAAATACAACCACGCATACAAACGCAACACATTAGCAATGCACAAAGGAAAGAAAAATAAAGGACATCGGAAACGACGAAATGAAGATGACGCGCAACCGCTACACCCTCCGATTTGCCCCCCACGCTCACAGCACCCTGACGCGTCCAATGTCAAGGCGTCCCTGTCGGACTAGCGAACTGGTATTGGGTTTCCCCCGACACTCGGAGTTAAGTGAACTGGGGTACCCATGACGCCCTCCAACAAGTAATGGCACCACACGAAGGCGGCATCGCGTCGGTGTCAACAAGTCGATAAAGATTTCTCCCAACCCTAGTCACAAAAACACCCTAGCGCAACCGGAACACCACCACCCGCTTCTTCGTCCACCAACATGCGCCACTTGGAGTTATACACTAATACACGATAGACAATAAACGATAGCAAACAATATCAAGATAGGGGACACACACAAAAAATACCAATACATGCGATACAAGATTTAACGGGAGGATTGAGAAAGGAAAAAAATACGTGCGGGGGCAGCAAGCAAAACATACTATTTCGAGAGAGACGCTACAATACAGATGACTTATGAGGATTCGAGTTATCGCGTGGGACTGCTTACACTAGGTATATATAATCGGTGTGATATAGTTTGATACTGATTCTTACCGCGGGAACTTAAATTAAACAACACAAACAATTATTTGAAGGATTTTGCAATTTGCTGATCAATTCTGGTGCAAAGATATTTCCAACAAAAATGCAAATATTTGAAGGAACTTTTTTGAAAGTTTGGTATTTCGTGCCTCACCATCAATCTACAACTTCACGGATAAAATGTGCAATTGTACGAAAACAAAAGCACAATTACCATAAATAGAAAAGAAGATGAAAATTGCACAAATAAAAAAATGTGCTTGCATCAGCTACAACACACAAACTTAAGAAATTACATGTAGAAACATGATCGAAAACTCACACTCAAACGTTACTTTAAAAAATGACCACAACCTCAAAATTTACCTCGTTGCTTCAGAAATTTTAAATTATTTAACCAAAAATATGTTATAATGAATATAAGGTAATTAATTCTCTCTTTATAAATGATATTGAACTTTGGATATATGTGTTTCTTTAGTTAGGGAGTCTCTATGGCCAAACCCCTCATAATTGCATCGAAAAACATGAATCCAAAGCGACAAATTTAAGTTTTGAAAATCTTGGCTTTAGATAAAGGATCTAGTTGAAACTATCTCATGCATGGAAAGGAGCTACATAGGAGTAAATTGGATGTTTGAAAAAATAGTCTGAAAAACATAAGGCGAGGTAATAAAGTTGGAAAAAATTAAAAGATTTTCTGAGAGGAAATTAAAAAGTTGGATAAATCGAGACTTCATATATCAAACAAATAAGTACATGTAGACATACTTATACCAAGTGCTCTCACTCAAAAGCACATGGTAGACAAAGGGAGACATCATAAATGTCCTAGAGCAGGAAGATTTGATTGAACATTAACAAAATCAAAAAAAAAGTATTAAAAATCTATCAACAACTCTTTGGTTCTTAACACTCAAATGTTTAACTTTGTCCCACAAGTGTTTGTAGAATTCCCGACGAAGATGGGCTATCTTTGGAGACAACTATCAAACATGTTGGTCCTAGGGGCTTTAGTGTTGATGATTTCCACCGGAAAAACTTGTTTAACTTGAAATTTTTAGGCTTTTTAAAGCCTTCTTTCATGGGAATATTGACGGTGATAAACTTATTTGGGTATGATCACCCTTGTGCCTAATGACAAAGATATTGATAAATTCATAAATAAATGCCCATATGTCTTATGGATGTTTCAATATCACCAAGGGCTATTTAGGGCTCCTAACTTCTTTTATTAAATGAATATACATTCTGTAAGGGGATGCAATACTTAGTAAAATGGTAAACGATTTACACAAGAGGAAAGGGTGGGTCCACTATAAATTTATTTTGAGAAAGCCTTTTGAAATGCTCTTACAAGTCATGGATCGAGATAAAGGGTTTCCCTAGTAATAGGAATGAATGGGTCATTTGATATTTTTCTAGTGGGAAATTAGAAACTAAAGTAAACAAGGGAATCGGCCCTTGGTTCGCGTGTGCGCACACACACACACACCAAAGATTGAAGCAAGGAGAACCTGCCACTCCTTTGATATTTTATCTTGTTGTATATGCTCTCTGAGCAGTCATTGATAGAGTTTCGGGACAAGGCTCTATTATTTATTTCTTTGCTAATCGTATCGAAAATGGTGTTCCATTATGAAATAAGCACTTCACACAAAATGAAGTTTATGGTATATGACATGTAAAACTAGGTATATTGATTTTGTGGAAATTTCTACATGTAAAGTATGGGACCGCCCAATGAAAAGTTCTGAAGTTCCCATTGAGGATAAAACTATCAAAATAGTGGTTTGGAATTTTGAATGGGAAAACTGATAAGGTGGAAAATAAACTAGGTTGTTGGAAAGTGGAAATCTCCATGTAGGGGTTATTTTAGTTACTTATCCTCTCACTCTTGTACCACTATGTGCGCTCTATTCTATAAAATTTAAATTGTGATAAGGAAAACTATATGATATATTGAAATCCACACTTTTGCGAAATGGAGATGTAGAAATAAAGTACCATATTGTTGTTTGGTAGAAGATTGTATGCGAAAGATCATGATGGCCAAGGAATTGTAGGTTGAGAGACATTGAACATTGATCTACTGTAAATAAAGATATGAAAGTTGTTGGTAGTGACGGATCATGGCAAGATCATCTTAGCAGCAAATGCCTTCAGGAATGGAATCTATGCTAAATTACTATCATCGATGATGGTTCTCATTTTTTGCAAGGTTTATTGTATGTTCAAAATATATTTTTACTTGATATAACTTTCATATTGGAGATGTGAAAAAACTATGTTTTGATAAGACAATTGGCTTCATGGAAAAAATATGGCTGGCACCTTTCTTAGATTCTACATATTTCTTTAAATCATAATGTTACATTGAAGAAGCTATTTCAGTATGGAATTTTAAAATTAATTTCATAGGATATTTAGTTATATATTAAACAAATCTTGGACAAACATGGAAACTCTTTGCAAAAACATTTCTTTCACAGATGATGACGATAAGCTCGGATGCCTTCTTGCTCATTCAAAGATATTAAGTGTTAAGTCTTCTATCATACCATGCTCAAGCTCAATGTGCTATGTGTTTTGCTTCATGGTTGGATATTTGTTTATCATTGTGCATTTAGACCTGATATATATGGTATATTTAGAACATATCAATCCTCACATAAAGAGAGCCACTTGCTGGCAGTTAAGAGAATCTTTTGATATTTTGTTCATACCCAAAATTTAACAGGTGAAAAAGTGGATCACGAGTGAATTCTGGATAGTTTCAATTTCTAGGTCATAAGTGTGACGGTCTTCGAAGAAACAAAAATAGTGTAGCTCTCTCAACCGCAAAAGTAGAATGTATCTTGCCGTAATGTGTTGTGCTTAAGTGCAATGGATGAGACAAACTTCATGGATTATTGTCTCACTTGTGATAAAGTGCCTCTTGCATGTGATTATGAGAGCTCTATCTGAAAGTTCATGGTGCCCTCATGCGTGGTTTTGGTAATTAATGACAATCCTTATGGACTAATGTTTACATTGAGATATTCTTATAGATCTTGTCCACGGGAAAAGATAGGAGTTCATGTGTTGGACTCTTGAAGATGACATGAAGACCAATGCTCTATTCAAGGGTTTATATGAAGAATGGTCATGTGTAGAGTTGAGCTTACTGCAAGTATGGCTTGGAAAAGAAGATTGAGTGAACAATCATGTTTACCTCCAAGTATACCTGGCCATGGGCTGGGCCGGGCTTCGGGCCAGGCCGGGCTTCGTGCCGGGCCTAAAAAAGCTCATGGGAAAAAGCCCAGGCCCGGCCCGACACGTCCGTCGGGCCTACATTTGAGGCCCAGGCCCGGCCCGTGAGTGCAAAATCCCCTCGGACCTCAGGCCGGGCTTCTTCGTGAAAACACAAATATCCAAAGCCCAGGCCCATCCCGTCACGTCCGTCAGGCCGAATTTCCAGACCCAGGCCCGGCCCAGTGGTTAGGCCCGTCGGGCCCAGGTCCTGTATTTTCGGGTCGGGCCGGGTTGGTCGGGCTGGGCTAGAGATGGCCAGACATACCTCCAATCCATCATACATATCAAGAGAAGAAGATGAAGTGCAAGCTCAATATGATGCATCTCGGAAGATATCATTTGATTGAACCTTGCACTAGTAGAGAAAATCTTATAGGTAGATAGGATTCTGTGGCACACCCTTAATCGGTGCGGCACAAAAATATTTTTTGTGCAATTCTGTGGCGCATGGTTTTGGGTGCGCCACAGAATTGTGCAATTCTGTGGCGCACAGAAACCACATGCGCCACACATACAAGACTTAAGAGGGTTCATATGATACATATATCAATTAGAAATTGAGTAGCACAAGTGTAGGTGAAATGGATGGAACTTAGAAGTTAAGCGTGCTAGGGTTGGAGCAATTTGAGGATGGGTGACCTAGCGAGAAGGTATCAGTTCAAAAAATTCAAAAATCTGAAGAAAAAAATCAAATAATTAGGATTTTTCATATTATTTCATTTTTTATTTTTCTGATTTTTTTTAAAAAAAATAAATTTTTTTGCATTTTTTGATTTTTTTTTTTTAAGAATTCTGTGGCGCACGTGCTTTGGGTGTGCCACAGAAATGTGAGAATTCTGTGGCGCACCAAGCCAGGTGCGCCACAGAAAAACAACTTAGTGGTGAGGATTCTGTGGCGCACCCAGCAAACTTGGGGGTGCGCCACAGATAGCAGTTTTCCTACTAGCGTTGCAAAGGAGACATGAAGACGGAGCTTAGCGAGACTCTCCCATAATTGAGTATGGGGGAGCATTTGGAGAAGTCTTCATCGAGCACAATCAAGAAAGATGTTTCAACTTGAGAGAGTCAAGATCATCATCATCGAGCTCAAGTGGAATGCGCAAGGCAAATGTATGATCTTGATAGGTTTTATTTTTTACCGGTCTCTTGGTGTTAGTGGGACACCGGGTTATAGGATAGCCGGCGTACTATCAAGAGGGGCTCTCAAGTGAGTAACTTGATCGCATATTTGTGGAGAGCTCAAACCTTTGCATACTTGGCATTTCATCTTTCTTGGTTCTTATGTGGATTTTCTCCTTGTTGGGTTTTGGTGCTTGTTGTGATTTTCATGACAAGTCCAAATTCTCCGAAAACGGATTTCATATGGAAAACTTGTTGCGTTTTCGTGTTGGAAATATTATCGGTTTATCCTTGAGGAAAGTTCCACACCTTCCAATGTGTGCCAACTTAACTCTATTTATGGTTCTTATTTACAACAAAGTTGGTTTCATCTCATTTGGTGTTTTCTTGCAAAAGTTGTTGGGTTTGCAGTTTTGCTGGTTTTCTAGGCCAGAGTATCCGGTGTGTTCCAACCGGAGTCTCCGGACCTAGGGTTCCCTGTCAAAGAAGCTCCTTGTGGTTGATCCCCTGGACCCAGTCCGGAATGTTGCCGGAGGAAGGCCGAAGTCTCCGGTCTGACGGCTCCAAGCTCGTCTTGGTTCACTCCCTGGACCTAGTTCGGAGTCTCCGGTCTCCTTGGCCGTAGTCTCCGGTGCAAGATTTCCTGCAACGGTTTTTTTTCTGGGAGACCTATAAAAGGCCCCTTCTTCCCCAAAGAGCCTAAGATTTTCTGCAACACGTTTTATCTCTCTCCCACCATTGTTGACCTTGGAAAGCTTGCCCCCCCTCTCAATCCCTCCCATGATTCTTGCATATCTTTGAGGAAAAGTGAGAGGAGATCTAGATCTACAATTCCACCAATCCATCTTTCCTCTGAGTGAGGGGAACCTAGTGGATCTAGATTTTGGAGTTCTTGTGTGGTTCTCCTCTTTGTTCTTCCTCTCTTATTCCCCCATAAGCATTTGTTGCTTTGTTAGAATTTGAGAGTGAACGATTTGAGCACTTGTGCTCTTGCCATTTGCTTTGTGCATCGGTTTGTGCTCTCCACGAGTATTCGTGGAAGTTGAAGTTTGTGAGCTTATTACTCTTGGGTCTTCGGGACCCTAGACGCCCGTGTGGTGGTTGAGACCGTTGTGGTCACTTGTAAGCCGTTCGGGAGCCCCCGATCCCGTTGTGGGTTGTGCCTTGGATTGTTGTTGAAAGGCTCCGGATTCCGCCTCGAAGGATTCCGATAGTGTGGTGAACCAAACCTTTGTAGTGCGGTTCATCGGAGAATAGGGTGAGCCTTTGTGGCGTTGAGATCGATCTTTGTGGTGCCTCACACCTCTCTAACGAGACGTACTCCCTTAACAAGGAGGAACTCGGGAATACATCCTCGTCTCCGTGTGCCTCGGTTATTTCTATACCCGAGCTATTTACTTATGCACATTACTTTGTGATAGCCTTCGTGCTTGAAGTATTCCTTTGCTATCACCATGTTGTTTGTCTTGCTTAGCATAAGTTGTTGGTGCACATAGGTGAGCCTAGTTTATTTAGGTTGTCGGCTTGTTAATTTAAACATATAGTTTTATTCCGCAATTATCAAGACTAAACCGAAAAAGTTTTAAACCTCATATTCACCCCTCCCCCCTCTAGGCGACATCATTGTCCTTTCACTATCAAGATCTCTTACTACCCCTTAAACATAGCAAGACGAAACATATTAAGATTCTTCACCATTTCATTCGGGAACATGTGTTTAGTGGTGATATTGTGCTCTCTCATGTAAGGACCGAGAAGCAACTAATTTTCACAAAGCCACTTAATGAATCAAGTTTTAAAGATTTGAGGCATGAGCAAAATGTCATAGATTCAAACAACATGGAACGATGATCTTGCATACCTACCCATATTTAACGTCCATCTTTTTTGGGTGTAGGTATGACATAGGAGGAGGGTGTAATTTGATTCATGAACCAGTACTCTTATTATTATCCTCAAATAGACAACTCTGTCATGATTGACACCGTGTGACAAGCGTGATTCAAAGATGGTATTTTTTTTGGACACGACATGCATCTTCGTGCTATCAAGGCAAAACATAACCAAACTTAGCGTACAGGTGACTCTGATCAACGCACACCTTTTGGTATTTCAATACCATCGCAATGCTCAATTTTATGAAACTTACAAGTGTCGGTCCATAACTTCGGGCGCCATATGGCAGGGACATTTGTGACACAATTTTTTCCTATGATTCGATCACATTGATCTAACAAATAAATACCTCGAAACATAGTAGAAAGGGCATAAGGCTGGTGCCAACGCGGGCTGGAGGGCGGGTGATACCGCCCGGGTCGGGGCGGGAGCGAGGCGATAGGGAGGCGGGACGGCAGCGGCGGGCGACGGTTCCGTCGCCCGGCGGTAGCGGGCGCTACCGCCCCGTTGTCGCCCGCGTTGGCGGCGAGAGGGAGGCGGGAGTGGGGCGGGAGGCGGGCGACGCGATGGCGGGGTGGGGCGAGAGCGGGCGGTAGCAACGGCTAGCTGACGTGGCGAGCTCTGATTCGTCCACGTCAGCTAGCCGTTGAGGTATCCGTTGGAGCTTCAAAAAATTCGAAAAAAATTTGCAAAAAATTCCAAATTTCATCCCCAACCCCCTATAAATACCCCCACCTGGTTCATCTCACTTCCACACCCCACTTCATCTCATTTCTCTCCACCATGTCGGGTTGGTCTCCAGATTTGACCGCATTCACCGATCTCTTGCAGTCCGACGTCCCTCCCCATGAAGATTTCTCTCCGACACATCGTCGCTCCGATGTCGGTTCTTCACCGCATCCCCAAGTATTACTCCCCTCCGGCGCACCACCTCTGGGGCCATACCCTCCACCTCCATATCCATACCCTCCACCTCCACATGGTTCATACCCTACGCCTCCGTATCCATACCCTCCACCTCCACATGCTCCACCTACAGGTACCGGGAGTGGGACTCTACCTCCGTATCCATACCCTCCACCTCCATATGCTCCATACGCGCCATATGCTCCAAACCCCCCACCACCTCCTCCACCCACTGCTCAAAGCTCCGGCTCCGAGTCTCAAAACGAAACAATCCAACCTAAGCGTCCAAAGAGGCTTGACTGGACAACTGCGGAGGAGGAAAAACTGGTAATTTAATTACCCGTCATCTATTTAACGAACCGAAGTGGAAAGGACAACATGGTCCTGGTAGTGGATCCGATTCCACTGCCAAGAGAAGCCGTCTCGGAGTTTCTGGTGAGTACAGCTCTGGCGGTGGATCCGAAGACATGGAGGAGGAGCGTCCAATAGGCCGCGATAGGGCCAAGGCGGCGGCACGGAGGGAGAAGGAGAAGGGAAGGAGGAAGGGGAAGGAATCCTCATCAAGCAGTGAGGTAGCAAGTAAAGCCTTCGCAATGAAGAACATGTGGAGTGGTTTAGTGAAGGCTAAGCTACTCAAGCAATGGAACAAAATGAAGGACCGATCAACCACAGACATGGACGAAGCAGAAAAACGCAAGCATGAGAAGGCCATGAAGATGGTGGAAAAAGAGCTTGGGCTGCAAGATGATGAGGATGAGGACGAGGAGGATTAGAATGTATTTTTTATTTATTATTTAATTTTTTATGTAATTTTTAATTTACTATGTAATCGGTAATATTTTTAGTTGAATAAAATAATTCTATTTCATTATTTTGAATGTCTAAACAAAAGCGAGTGAAATAACTAAATGTGAAAAAGAAATGCTGACGTGGAGGAGAGAGAAGCTGACGTTGCTACAGCCTGCCACTACAGCCCGTGCACTGGCACCGTGAGGTGAGAGTGAGGTGAGAGTGGGGGTAAAAGCTGACGTGGCGGGGCTATAGTCGGGCGGTGCACTGGCACCAGCCTAATGTACCTCCAGAAGCGGAGTCAATGGTGGATAGATCAACAATCTCCAATGTTTATGCTAGTACGTGTAGGCAAGTTGGATAGAAAACCTGCAGTCAACCACCAAGATGTAGTGCTCACGAGGATGAGATTCAGATGCAGGGATCGACGGATAGAATAACCAAGGTAAAACACCGAGTCTTCCCCCTCCTCTATCAGTTATCATCATCATACGCATGTGAGCCATACGAGACTACAAAACTTCTCACAAAGAAGATCACCATTCAAACTAGACAGGTTGTTAGATCTAATCGCGTAGGCTAAAGCGTCTGGCGCGGGGAAGAGCGGCGTGAAAATGTGGCATGTGAAGACGGGATTAGCGGAGCAGAGAAGGAGATTAGTTAACTAGCCAACGCTCGGAGGTCTGACCGGCGGCGGTGGGTGGTGGGGTTGCAACGGGTGTTTTTTATCCGGTCAAAGGATCCTAGGCTTTGCGGCGAGATGGAATCGAGGCCGGCCGCCGGATTGGTCGGAGAGCCGCGTGCTCCGTCAACGGCTCCGATCGATGTGATGCGCATGGCCCGGCCGTCCGTCAGTCAGGTATCGTGGCATCACGGGAGTTCCATGGCCTGATGGCCGCCTGCGCCGTGGTGGTGGTGGGGGCGGCTCTGAGTGAGTGCTCGATCGCCGGGCAGTTCCATAACTCGGTACCCGCCAAAATCTGTGATCCCTCATCAACGGATGCTTTCAGTGCTCACGCGGTCACGCACGCTCGCTCGTCTCATTCGATCTCGAGAGGCGGCGTGTGCTTGCGACCGATGAGGGTCGACATATGCTTGGTGCCTTGGATTTTATTTCAGTACGAAAATGGACGAGGGTGGAATGCGAGATGAATGAAGGCAACATACTGTGATGCACTGCATAAAAGCATCTCTAGCGGATCCACTATAATCTCCCCTATAATCTCGTACCGGATATTCATTTTCGTGTTCACCAGATAACAATTTTCCGGTACCGCGGAGCGCGGGCAGAACAGTTGCGCTAAACTTGTACCGGATATAGATCCACTATAATCTTGTACCCGATATTCATTTTCGTGTTCACCGAATAACAATTTTCCGGTACCGCGGGGCGAGGGCAAAACAGATGCGCTAAAAGTTTAGCATATGTTCTGCCCCGCGCGCCATACCGGTACCGATACCGAATAACAACATTCAGCATGATTTATCAAATTTATCAATACAAATATAACATAACCAATATAAATTAGAACAAATATAAATAATGTTCAAATGAAACAACACTTAATTATTCATTACAAGAATGGTTCAAATTACAATAATATCAAATCAAATGGTCTGAATGCGAAGAACGGTTCAAATTACAACAATATCAAATCAATTAAAATCAAACGATTAGCTACTTCTTTCCATACAATTGCCAATGGTGCTCAACAAGATCCTTTTGGAGATGAAGGTGTGTGCCCTCATTCTCAATGTTCCGGTAGGTCTCAAGAAATGCTTTGATCCGATCGAGTTTCCTTTGTGGCTTGACTTGGCTTCCAACATTGTCATAGAAAAATTCCAAGCATTTCCGGCCATCCTCTTGCTTCATTTTGCAGCCATCAACTTGATTGTGTCCTCTTCATTAGGATCTCGGAGGCACTCTTTGCCAAATACATTGATCAAAGTTTTGGCAAAAAACTCTCAGGCTCTTGATTGTTGTATCTTCGCCAATCCGAAGGTACTCATCGGTGTAATCAGCCGGAACACCATGGGCTATCACTCTCATAGCCGCGGAAATCTTTTGGTACGCATTAAATCCCAGCAAACCGGCGGCGTTTCTTCGTTGAACAAAGAAACGGGAATTTTGCTCACAAGCTTCAACAATGCGAACAAAGAGCGATTTACGCATTCTATAGCGCCTACGGAAGAGATGAGACGGAAAGGTCGGTACCTCCGTGAAGTAATCCTTCATCAACATTGAACTCCCCAATGCTTGGTTCCGGGGAATGCATAGGCAACCGATCGTGGAGCCCCGTCTCTTCCTCTTTGCTCCGGCCTCAAATCGATCGACGATAGGAGCCATAATCATTTGCTCAATGTCGTCATCGAAGAGTAGGTCCTCAATCTCCGAATCATCCGAATCGGAGGACGAACAAGATGATGAACTCCAATCCATCTAATGAAATTACAATTTTCGAGCTTTAGACTACTAATCTAATAACATATGTCCACACAACAAATAGACCAACAACTAATTTATCAAACAAACGTACCTTTCCTCCACCGAAGACCGGATCCACGCCGCCCGGGCACCTCACTCGTGGCCGGCAAGAAGTCGGCCGCTCCGATGGCTCGGAGTGGGCTACCTTGCTCCCGGTAGCCGAACCTGGCCGTATCAGCGCTCCCGGAGCGAACTGGCCATGTGACCGAGCTCGGCGGTGGATCCATGGCGGTGGCACCCTCCACGGCCGTGTAGACGGGATACGCCTCCCCGGGGCACGAAACGAGGGGGAATGCAATCGGCAGGAGGCGATGATCCTTTTCCGTGGTGGAGTCTGAGTTGGAGGCGGCAACAGGCGGCGGAGAGAGAGAAGGGGAAGACGAACGAGAACCACGGTGAAACTTCCGCGCAGGATGGTTCCCTCCACGAGTACATGGAGCAGCAAAAACGGCGGGCGAAACTGGATTGATTCGGCACGGAGGGGTGTTTATCCTGCTCCCCGGATATTTTTTGGGATACGGTACGGACTTAGGTTTTTATTCTGGTCGCGGTTTCGCCCCAAATCTGGAAAAAAACAGTTATTTTTCGGATCGGGTGCTTATAGTGGATCTGGTATTCTGGTAGAGATCGGTAAGTGTTATTTGCTCCCGGACACCAGTGAACCCTTCAATTAAAAAAAAATGGAAAATCATATTTATGAGTTTCAAAAAATTCTGAAAAAAAATCACGTGTGTAGGTAATGGTGTATACCATAAACGTGTAAAATTTCAATTTTGAAATACTTTATATTAGGGGTTATACAAAAATGACAAAATAAGGTAAAACTTAGAGATTTGAAAATAGGTAGAGATGCTCTAGCTAGTTATAGCACGAATGGTCGAATGAAAAGGTAATGCCGTATCGTGAAGGAGAAGAACGTACGACACTGCCTTTACTGTGTGTAGAAGAACGTTGTAGAACTGATAAATGTACACGAGGAACCACTGAATGAGCGAGGAGCATCTATTTAAGGCTTAAGACATCCGTGCGTACGAGCTATCTTTGCCGTGTACGTACAAGGGCAAGAAGATGCCCCCTCGAAATAAAGAAAGAGATCGCAGAGCATTGAACAACCTGCAGGATTGCGAGTACGAGCGAATGCCAAGTAGACTAGACAGCCTCGCAGAGAAACGGGGATGCCGCCCTAGTTGGAGATCTCCGTTTTAGTAATTGTTTGGCCAGGAAAGGGAGAGCGTGATACTATCTGAAACGATGGTGATGCAATTAGTACAGTACAAGAGGCTGGGCTCTCAGGTTAGGGACCGTCCTGCACGAGCTATAGCGCTCCTTTGCATGCACGATGCCGCCTAAAATTAACAGACACGCAGCGTCGCCGTCGATGGGGCAGTGCGTGGACCACGGCGATCCTAACTCTTTCTCCGTGGTCTGCCACTTGTCTTGTTGCAGCGGCTAGTTTAGTCCGCTCCGCCTTTTGACACGCTTGGCCATATACGGCTTAAGCAACTCCAGCAATTACTGTATAAACCGCTGAAAAAATCCCGGCCGATATATAATTGGACCATTTTCGATCTGACCCGACCAGATATTACATGGGGCTGGACCATAATTTTTTTTTTGAACATGATCCGGCACATATATTAGGAAGCAAAGCACAAATTACATCCAGATCAGAGGAAACCAAAATACAAAAGATCCAGAAGAAATTGCACCCAACAGCCCGATCAACAAGAGGAAGCAGAGCCGAATCCACCCCAAACCCCAGAAGCCTAACCTCTGCCGGAGCTGCCGTACCACCATCCCCGGGAGAGCAAGCACCTCCACCAAAGTAGCAGGCTGCAGAACCGGCCGCCGCGCCGCGACGGACACCCAGGACGCTGAACGAACTCAGCCGTAGCGCTTGCCTCCACGATCCACCGAACTTCCCGCCAGCTTCGCATCGGCCAGGCCAGCCGCCCAACGAGACCGCTCGCAGGCCGCCCACTCCCCTCGCCGCCACGGCCGGCCGGAGCAAGAACGACACCGAGAGCCACCACCACCACCAAGACAACCAAAAACGGAACAAGCACCTCCACCACCTTCCCCCTTTGCCACCTCGGCCAGACAGAGAAAGAGACAGAGAAGCTCACCCGGAAGAACCACCTCACCCTCCCCAAGCCGCCGCAGAAGAAGACGAACGCCCAACGACGGTGGAGAGGAGAGGACAAAACCCCACAAGGAGCAGACGGCGGCGTCGTCGAACCATCCGCTCGGGGGAACCACAACCTCCACGGATCCGTAGATCCAGGAGTACCAAAACCTCCGCGCGTCACGCCAGAGCACCGAAGGACACCGGCGAGGAGGGGACGACGCGCGAGCACCTTATTTCTCTCCGACGCCGCCTCCACCCCCACAGCGCCGCCGGCAGAAACACTACTCCTACTATTCACACGCCTACCCGGACGATCCGCGGTTCCCCCACCCTCCCGTCGCCGGAGCGACGAGCGGAGGGAGGGGAACCACCGGCGCCGGCGGCGGAGAACGAGGAAAAGGAGATCGCCTCCCTGACGCCTGTCTCTACTGTAGAGATAAGGAGGGGAGAGCGAAGCGGCCTGAACAAGGCCTTGCAGATAGCCTATTCAATGGGATGCGGCTGGACCATAATTTTTATCTGAGACCATAATTTTTATCTGAGCCGCGTGCTAAGCGGCGGCTCCAACGCTATATAACTGGGTTGGAGGGTCGGAATTTGGAAAGGGTTCCACTAATTCTTTGAATCCCTTCGCCCTGTTTTCTCTCCCGTCGCCGCTCTCTCATATCCAGCGAGCAATTAGTTGAACTGCTTGAGGGCGCACGACATAGAGGCGGGCAACTCTTTCGATGGCCAGAAGAGGAACGGGCGGAGGTGGAGGAGGAAGACGATGAGTATGTCCCTCCTCCATTGCGGGTGGGCGAGGTCATCGTCACCTGCGGCCGCCATGGCTCCGTCAACACGAGCACGAACGTGCTCGTTGACGATCTCCTGCCGGTATTCAAGCGGACCGATGACCCCGACAATGAACTCGTGCTCGTCCGCTCGCGAGGGAGGCATGAGCTCCCGGCGCCAAGGAACGCCTCCAAGCGGCACAGACGAGCAGGATGTCGCATTGGCGGTGTACCGGATCTACGAGAAGAGGAGTTGTGCTTCTAGATTTGAACGTGCTCGGTGGAAAAGAAGAAAAAGAAGCAGACCAGTAGTTTAATTTTTGTTTCTAGGTTGTAGCTCTTCCATCTGCTATGTGAAAATCTCGTGTGAATTATGTTTGAATATGCAGTCCGAGTTTCCTAGATCTGTTCTGCCCCACCTCTTCTCGTACATGATAATCATTTTTCTGCTTACCGAATGATTTATTTGGTACAAGATTTTCCGGTATCTGCATGTTGCACTGTGCACAAAAGCACTGGAACTACAAGAAAGCCACATTACCTTGCCGACCATACAGAACTTTTTTTTTTTTTTTTTTTGATAGAGAGCTCGAGTACAAGATCAAGAACAAAGAACGCACACACACGCTCGAACACAGGCAAGAACCACCCTTACACAGCGAAACACGGATCCACCACGCCACACGTCGCCGACGACCACCAGCAGCACGCCGCCGGGGAAGAAGGAGACGAGGAAACCACACTCCGAGGAAGCCAGCTCGACCAACCTTGTTGAAGAAGCCGCAAGAGCCATCCGCCGCATGCGCCGGAATCTTGACGATTGGAGACCATCGGCGTCGAGCCGCCACCCGATCCGCCCAACTCCCGCAACGCCCACCGTGTCCGCCAGCGAAGGAGAAGCAACCACCTGCAAGCTCCCAACCAAAACTAGCAAAAGCACCCCACGGACAAGAGCTCGCGCCGCCACCACGGCCACGAGCTCGGGGATAGGCGCGCCGCGGCTCCAAGGAGCAGCAACCGCACCCGCAGCGGCGGATCTGCCTCGAGCACCCACCGGAGCAACGAGGGCAGAGGAGGGAACCGCCGCCGCCAAACGCCTCTCCAGCCGCGCCGCCGTCTCCACAACGCCGCCGGCAGGCAACCCACACACCCCTAAACTATATACACACCGGGATCTGCCGATTCCCCGACCTCCCGCCGCCGGAGCGGCCGCGGGGGCGAGGGATCGAGCAGATCGCGCGGCGGCGAGCTGGGGAGCACGAGCGACTCTCAAAAATCGCCTCGGTTCACTGTTCAGGTGGGGAACGAGGAAGGTGGGGAACTAAACTTGACCATACAGAACTTGCTTAAACACTTGACATGCTCTATATAATATGTACTCCTACTTCATGCTCGAGCTTATTTATGTCACAGCTCACAGCTCACAGGTCTTGTCTCGGTGAAGATCAGTTAGCTAGATTGGATTTGGATGGGATGGAGGCCCAATGTGGGCACGCATGATTAGGGCATTTCCAGGGAACAAGATGACGGAAACGGGGAAGAGGACGCACGCACTGATTCCCGGTTTCTCACCTTTGCACCCCTTCGCTGCATTACTTTTCTCCTTTTCGAGGCAGACGCAGCAAGTAAACAACGCCTGTAGCCCTGTCTGTGGCCATATCCTACGCTCGCGGCCTCGAAGGCAAAATGAGGAGATACAGTAAACGCCAAACGTGAATATCTAGGCAGCGCCATTGATGCTCTTCGCCAGGGGCGGATCCAGTGGGGGTGCCATGGGTGCCCTGGCACCCCCACCAAAAATACAGATTTTTAAACAACTAGTAGTACTTATACTAATTGTACGTGTATATATTAGCTGAAAATTGTACGTGTATATATTAGCTGAAAAATGCAAATTGATAAAGATATGTCGTCAAAACTCTAGCCGACACAGCAGCCCAACAAGCCCAATAGAGCATTTTCCTCACGCTATCGTCTCTGCCAGTCTGGCTGCATCGCATTGATCGAAAACCAGTCGAAACCTCCCACCAGTCTACAACGGCGGCGGGACTGACCAAAATTGAACTCTGCGGCAGCGGCGGCGGTTGCAGTCGGCGACCGGCGGCGACGGGGCGTGAAACATCGACAGAGTCTTCGGTTAAGCAGGCGCCGACAGTGGCCCGGGCATCAACCGCCCAGCGGGCATTGGAGAGAGCCGGCGACCCACGTCCGGGTGCGCGGCGAACCGGCGACCCGCGACCAATTTCACCGTGAGCCAGTGATCCATCCATGGACAGGGTTCTAGGCAGTGCGGCAAGCAGTGCATACTCGATTCAGTATACTGACAGGCAGCTTGTTCATCTCCGAGAGGTAGTAGACAAACTGAATTTTCCTCTTTGTCAAATTGTGATTGAAGGGTCAACGACAGGAGCTAAGTGGATGTCACGGCAAGAACACCTCCTGTGTTTGCTCCCGTCAGGTGTGGTTTGGTTAATTGTTCAGATTTTTGTTCAGTGTTAAGGGCCATGCTTAATTGTTCAGATTTTTGAGATTGAGAGTTTCAGGCTTTGAGATATGAAGTGTTAAGTGGCAGATGCAAGAACGAATCAAATCAGGGCCAAGTTTGAATTTAGCCTTATAATTAGGCTAAGTGCTAGGCCAAATCAAGTTTTTACTAACATATAGATAGAAAAAAAATCCCTCTATTGGTATTATTATATGGCATAAAACGTTAAGAACAAATTTCGTTACTTCTGTTTCGTTTTTGCAAATTTTAACATATGTGATAAAGTTATGATGCTTTTTGAACCGAAATTTTTAAGCCTGGCACCCCCGTTGATCAAATCCTAGATCCGCCACTGCTCTTCGCACGACACGGTTTTACTCCTTCCTCTCTAGGAGAACATAGAAGAGGTTGTACTGCTCTGTGAAGATTTAGTCTTAATCCGAAGGTGTAAATTAATCTCGTGTAGTCGTGTGAAGATTAAACTTTCTTCTATCATCTCATCTTGGCATCATGAACAGCTTGCATAATGCTAAGTGCAGTGACAGATAAAAGCTTGCACTGTCATGCGTGCGGTCAGGAGCTGTGACCAGCAATACCGATTGCAATGGGTACCCATTACCCGCATACACAGTGGATATTTATCCATTAGGGTAAGAGTTTGGTTAAAAAACTTTACCCATAGATATGTAAATGGTGAAAATTGTGTACCCAGAGGGTATCGTGGGTGCGGGTATGGTAAAGTAGTACCCACGTACCCTGCTATTTTTTTTGGTTATGACATGTATATTTGTGGTAACATAAGATTATTTTGGAAAAAAATCTCGAAATACTAACCGTCTACGTAATTTTTGCTTGTTTCCTAACTTATATTGGACTGTAATGATGTCATTTTTCATATATGTATATTGTTATTTTGATATCTAAAGTATTGTTTTGATGTTATTTTCATATACAATGAGTAGTTTGAATAGGAGCCCAAATAGTGAGATGAGCTATTGGTCAAAGTGGCCCAAATCAGGTCGAGTCTAATCAAGCAGTCACCTGATTGGATGGGATTCACTAAAAAAGAACTGATTCGACGGGAGTATGATAGGATGGTCTCCACATAACTCCATGACTCCATGGACTATTTAGTTTAGGTTTAGTTTCGACTTAGTTTGATTCATAAGATTAACGAAGGATTTTATAGAATTGAAATTCTATAAGATTTTTTTCTTTGAAGCCATTTGATTCATAGAATCATTTCCCAATTCCTATAGAGATCTTGTAGTACAAACTTCGTAGGAAAATCCAACCTCATGGAAAAATACCTTCACCACAATCAAACAACCTTCTCTTCACATAGGATTCAATAAGATATGTCATCCTAATCCTATGAAATTCCTATTCCTACACTTTTCTATTCCTATGAATCAAACGAGCCCATATCTTTTTAGAAAATAAAATAAAAGATCATCTTTGAAGTTTTTCAAAACGACAGAGCTAGTAAAGACATGTGCCTCAAATTAGACGTTCGTCTTGATTTGGGCCCGTTTACACGTGCCTCAAAAATCATGGCCCAAAGTCTTTCAAAACAATAGTGTAATAAGAATACGTGACCCAGGTAAGATATCCCGCGTGCACGGAACAATATGGTAACTTAGCCATGTATGTAGCTACATAGATTTTTTAGTTTTCAAACATTAAAAAGGTTGTCTTTTAAACCGCAAATCAAACTTTAGATCCGTTTTTTATAGTTGGCTTTCTCTCGACGAGATTTTAAATTAGATACCATCTTGTTTTGACAACACTTTTTCGACCCTAGATGACAGATTATAGTTATGTCACCGGTATTGTCAAGTTACTTATCAAGTTAAAATCAAATAGTTGATTTTTTTAACTTCGCTACACACCATGTGATCATTTCGTGAGAGTGATTCCATATTTTACATGCTTGGAGTAGATCAAATACTCATTCTTTGAACATATAGATCATGGTTATGACAAAAAAAATGTCAAAATTATCTGGTAACTATGTATTAATTTAGTGATAATTGTTAACTACTAAATATGTGTTAATATGGTACCTAGAGGACTATAAGCTCACAACTAGCGATGAAAAATGTTCATGAAACATAACTTACCTTTTATTTTTCCTTTTCAAGACATCAGGTAATGTTTCCTACCGAGATATGGGACACTCACGACGTATCCTCCATGTGTCGAGCATACCATAGGTCTTTCGTGCGTCTTTATCGTGGCAGAAATAGAACATGACAAAAAGACACATCCAACTCGCCCGAGCTCGAGGGCGAACCATACGAGGGTGAGTTAAATTTTGTTTATGTTCTCGGTTGGTTCAAGCCATTCTCGATTTTTTGTATAAGGAGGGGAATGACTCTAAATCTATGGACATTAACCAACCACCATTGATGGACGTTGCAAGAGAAATTCGACTCGATGGTCTGGTGCTAATAGAAGTCGCTTACTCTTCGTCTAGCGAATGTGCAGGGTGGGGCTTTTGGTAGTAACAGTGGGAGGGTTTCCTGAGATTTCATCTATGTCGGCCGTCTGAATCAAACGAGGGTCACGGGATCATTCAGTTCATTAAGGGGGCGACCATTTGTAAGGCAGGGGCCCTGATGGACGACACCCCGAGCCTTGGTTCTTTTGCGTAGTGTGAAGGGTGGCCGCTATAGAGCTGCTGGGCATAGAGCCTAGTCTACTTGATTATTGAATCACTCAAACAAAAAGCTCCGCTCGCCCGAAACTAGTAATTCGTATACCTGGTTTGGCAGAGCTATATACCAAAAACCTGCTCCGCGATTTTTTTTTATAGCATGTTCCTCTGGGCTCCGGATTAGCGGGCTTGTCCAAAAAGTGTTGTGACGCAGGGTTAGCACGGCCCACGGACCGTCATCTTGCTAGCGAGGAAGTGCTGACTAGAATGATGCGGGCAGGCCCCCAACTCGGTGCTCCTATATAGCGCTCAATGCGACGAGAACAGAACCGACACCTGAAGCGTTCAGTTGCCGCATCTGCCGAGCCCAATAACAGGACCAGCATTTTTTTTCTCTGTGCCGCCTCTTTTGCGTCATTTCTTTTCTGCCGTTTCTATTTATTTTACATTCCCTTGTCTTCTGAAATGTTCAAGAGGTGTAAAAATATGCTTACTTTTATAAAATATTGCTCGTGATGTTAGAAATATAATCATGTGGGAGAAAAAAACATTTATGTAGTACTACAAAATAGTTGTTGAGGAAGTTTTAAAAATGGTCATATAGAATGTTTTTGTGAAGTTCAAATGTATTCACGTGACAACAAATATTTACACTGCGTGTAACAATTGGTCAAAATTTTCTCAATATTTATTTCGTCTTTTATGTTGCTCTTTTTTGGACGTCAGTATTCTCTCTTCTACATTGCTTTATTTCGCTAGTTTTTCCTTGTTGTCTATTTTTTCATTTGCTATGATCATTTCTTGTTCATAAGGAACTTCCTAACTTTCCCAAGTTTATTTTATTTGTATTTATTATAATTTTCGTTTTTACTATTTTATTTATTGCTTATGATTTTGGTGTCCTTAAAATATGTTTCCTAGTTTTTTTTGAACAATATATGTTTCCTAGTTAATATATGTAACTTATGAGACATGTCCAACGCCTGAACACTACTAGTAAGTGAAAGTATGCAAAACCACCGAGTTAAAAAAAGTAGGCTAAAATGATGATTTATTAAACCACCAATGTAGTGATATATTTGTTGCAAGTTGTTAAGGTAACTGGTCTTTCATACTCAGCCTTGATAATCTTCTGCCGAACGGCCATGTCAACATCAAAACACAACGCAGAAGGATATTTCTTCTGATCTAAACTAAGCTTGAGATGTTGTAGTAATTAAGGAGAGAAACAGAAGTACAAAGTAACTCATAATTCCGCACTCCAAAAACCAAGCTTGCTTCAAAACCTAAATAATTGTGAACCTAAATTATAATGCACCTACCAGAACTAAACTTGCTTCAAAACCTCATCTTTTTTTTGTCTTTAAGATTCTCATTTGTTATGATTGTATCTTGCTCAAAAGCAACTCTGGAACTTTGCCAATTATTATCATCGTTATTATAATTATTTAACCTTACAACACTACTAATGATCATCTTAATTATTAACTTTATTTTTTTATTAAGTTCAGTTTTTATTCCTTTTTATTTGTTTATAGTCTTGATTTGGTTCACCTCATAATCTATTGGTGTCATTCAATAAAATGTCCGTCGTGTAGTAGACTTTTGGTCCACGGGTCTTTGCAATTTTACATCGGTATAGTTTTTAGTTTATAGAGAAAAATCAACATGACGAAACTACCATATTTGTCGGAATAGAAAATACTCAAGGTTTGCATGAATACGTTTCTTAAATAGATGAACATATTTCATGAAAAGTGAAAAGGGAGTCAACACAACGGATTGTGGCTGATCCCTTGAATTTTCGTTCTGCTCTACAAGACGCTATATTTTATATCGCTAATGAATGTGGTGTTGACATCCAAGTCCAATGCCATAGAGAACGGTGTTGGGAAAAATTATTACATATGGTTAAGTTTATTGCAGATTGTTGTGAATGTCGGTGTGCTATGGGTGTATGGTGTTGGGAGGGCCATCTGCTTGCAGTTTCAGGCTTAATACCGATATTTTAGCAACAAATCTAATAAATCTAACTATAGTGGTTGGTGTTTTGATTTTTTTGGAAAGGGAGTGTGTACATTTGTATTTTTTTAATGGCCGTTCGATCCCGCATTTTTGACTAGTCAGCTTTAGTTTTATTGGTTGTAATTTCGTGGTCAAGTTTGTAACGGTTTTCACGCTTTCCCACATTTATTGGGCAACTCTCTTATTCTTATTAGTGGATGAGTAAAATCTTTGGCCTTTGTTTTCATTTTAGATGCATATTGTTCTCCGAGAGATCAAATTTGGGGTGTGTTTAGTTCGGTGGCTATGAAAAAGTGGTTGGGGGTAACCACAACCACCTGGTTGGTGGTAACCACTTTTAATGTTTGGTTGTGTGGGTTGGTTAGCCAAGATTTGTGTTTGGTTGAAGTGATAAAAAGTGGTTATGGGTAGACATGGTTTGAGGTGTGGGTGATATGGTAATCTCTTTGATATGATGGTGAGAATATGAAAGAACATATTTTGTATCCCCACATGTTTTGTGTGTTAGGTGACAACCCTAGTATTGTTATATCTAATATGATAATAAGTGGTGCAGGAAAAACAAAAGAAATAGACATATGGCATCAACTTAGTGCATAGCAAATCTGCTGGAGACTGTCCAGGCCGGAGTCTCCGGCCTAAGGTGGCTCAGGGGCCAGAGTCTCCGGTCCCCAGGATTTTGAGCAAAAGAGAGCAATCGGGCGGCACTCTCTGTATAGGGGTCCGGAGTGACCCCATAGTGACCCCGGAGTCTCCGCCCAGGGAGCCCGGAGTCTCCGGCCCTTCCAGACCAGAGTGTCCGGTGTAAGTGGACTGCAACGGCCACATTTCTGGGAGGGGTATAAATACCCCTCCACCTACCTCCAGCCAGCTAGCTCGCCCAGAATTGAAGTCCACCATTATTGCAAGCTCAAGATTGCTAGATCTCCAATCCCTCCACCCAAACTCGTTGATCTTTGGAGGATTGAAGGAGAAGGCCCCGATCTACATCTTCACCAAGCCGTTTTCATTTCCCCCTCATTCACTTGAGGGACCATTTGCTAGGGTTTCCACTAGGAAAACCTACCCATTGTTGTACTTACTTGATTGTCTTTGTGACAGATTGTAGCTGTTTGGGAGCCCCCAATCCTTTGTGGGTTGTGCCCCAAATCGTTGTTGTAAAGGCTCCGGACTCCGCCTTGAAGGTTTCCGATAGTTGAAGTGAACCAATCCTTTGTGGTGCGGTTCACCGGAGAAGAGGGTGAGGCCTTTGTGGCCGTTGAACCATTGTGTTGGTTCACACCTCTCCAACGAGACGTACTCCCCTAAAAAGGAGGAACTCGGGAATACATCCGTGTCTCCGCGTGCTTTGACTTCGGTTACCTCTATCCTTGTTTACCGCCTTACTTTATATCGTGCTTAGTTGCTAGCTTGTCATATAGGTAAATTCACCGTAGTTGCATATCTAGAGAATTTACCTTTTGTGTCAAGCCTAATTTGAAAAAGACTAAAATTGGAGTAGCACCTATTCACCCCCCCCTCTAGGTGTCATACCGATCCTTTCAATTGGTATCAGAGCCTAGGCTCTCTTGTTTTGGGCTTAACCGCCTAAGAGAAGTATGACACAAAGTGAGGATGAGGCCGATCTTGCCAAGGCTAATGAGGCCTTGAAAAGGCCAAAGCCACCGGCATCCATGGCCGATATCAAAGCGTTGGAAACAACATTGACATCGTCCATGAATGTCAAATTTGATGAGTTTCGTGACATGTTCATGAAATTTGCAAATGGCAAGCTTTCGGAAGATATCCCACTAGAGGGTGTCTCTAACTCCGATGAGGGTGATTCCGAGGAGGGTAAAGAGAAAAAGAAAGGGGGTGGAAACCACCTCCGGAACTAAACCACCTCCTCCACCTCCACCGTGCATGTAGATGGGAAGGAAGAGTACCATGCCGTTCCGGGATGGTACCCTATCGACCCACCTATCACCACCCGCATAAACCCCTTAGGTCCTCCACCTAAGCTTAATGCATTAGCTTTTGCTAGTTGGCAACGCTCAATGAAATCTCATATCAACAGTGCCTCTATCGAGCTTTGGAGGATCATTGAAGATGGATACAAGGTTGCGGATCCAAGCAATGTGACAAGAAGAGAGTTTGCCGAAAAGCAACTCAATGCCTCCGCACTCCACATGATTGAACTCATTGAGTGAAAGTGACAAGCATTATGTTCTTCACGCCACCACCGCCAAAGAAGCTTGGAATTGTCTTGAGGTTGCATTCCTTGGGAATGAAAGCATGAAGAGAAATAGATATGATTCTTTGAGCAATGATGCCGAAGGCTTCTACATGTTTGACAATGAGAATCATGAAGACATGTATGGAAGACTCAAAACTCTTGCAAAGGCCTTCTATGATGTGGGGGCAACCTATGTGGATGATGCTTGGGTCAAGAGGAAGTATGTGAATGCTCTCTTGCCTTTCGAGCCCATTGAGTTGAAGTCTATTCAAGGAAGACACAACTACAACGAAATGACATCCAATGAAGTTATGCAAGAAGTGCAAGCCTCCAAGGTTGCCACCAAGAATGCCGAAGATAACCGTGCTAGGGCCATGGGGATGAAACAAGGCCCCTCACTTGCTTTGAAGGCCAAGGTGGTATGTCTAGATGAAATGATGAGGTTGAAGCGTGCCCAAGCAACATTGCTCCCAATGATCTTGAACAAGCTCTCAATGGTCATATAGCTCTTGCCACAAGAGTGTTTTGGAAGACCCGGCAAAAGCTAAAGCCGAGTTGATAAAGAGAACAACTCAAGTGGGAAGAAAGAGCTAGCCTCAAAGGGAAGACTTGCTACAATTGTCATGACAAGAACCACTACATAAGAGAGTGTCCTTATGAGAACCGAGAGCAAAATGGTGGGAAGCTTGTCCCCAAGGACCACTCAAGGTTGATCCAAAAGAAGCCCGCAAGACCAAGGAAGCCTTTCTTCAAGAAGGCACCAAGAATTGTGTTGGTGGCACAAGAAGAATATGCCACAAGTGATTCCGAAGATGAAGATGCACCTACTAAAGAGGTAGCCGCATTGGCTATTGTATCAACTTCATCATCTTCTCTCTTTGAATCCCCCAATGAGAACTTCTCCACCAACAACGCTCGTTGCCTCATGGCTCATGTCACCGAGGTATCATCTCTTCTCCCAAGACTATGCATGAAATGAGTGATCAATCTAGTCTTGTGATTAAGAAGGAACTTGTTGCTTTCGATACTTCATGACTAACTTGCAAGGTGAAGCTAAGGAACATGTTGAGTCTCTCATGAGACAACTATGTGCGGCCGAAGAACTTCTTCAAGAAAAGAGTAAGATTGAGAGAGAGGATTCTCTCACCATTGCCTCTTTGAATGCTTCCATAGCATCCTTGAATGCCTCTCTTGATGAAGAGAGTGAAGAAAGATGTTCTCTTGAGGAAAGACTTGATTCTCTTGATGCTAAAAATGATGATATCATTAATAAAATCATTAAGGATAGAGATCATGTCTTTGCTAAATATAAAGTGCTTAAAAAGGAGAAAGTTGAACTTGGGGTTGCTAATGCTAGACTTCTTGAGGATATGGAGAAGCTTGACAAGGCTCACAAGGCCTTGGAAACGACTCACTCTCTTTAGTCAAGTCTCATGAGCAACTTCAAACTCAACTTTCTAAATCTAGCTCAACTAGCATATCTATTCTTCCTCGTGTTCATGAAAATGTTATTGAAGAAAATGCTAGGTTGAAGGTGGATCTTGCCAAGGCCACTAGTGCCAAGACCTCTATTCCCAAAGGTAAAGATAAGGGTATTGCTTATTTGTTTGAGCAAAAACCACACAAAGGGAAGGAGGGTCTTGGTTATGTAGCCGAGCCCAAGAAGAAAGTGAGCAACAACAAGAAGATCAAGACCAAGCCCGCACAAGCCAAGACTTCCATTGCGGGTGGTAGTGCCACAAGGGGCAAGACCACTCGTAGTGACTTTGCGGGGCATAACAATCCCAACTATATTCTTTATGTTGATTATTATGGGGATGTTTATGCAATATGTTGGTCCTATGATGGTTACATTGATTACTCTATTTGGGTTCCTAAGACCCTTGTTGCTAACCAAAAGGACCCATTGAGAAATGGGTACCTAAATCCAAGCAATGATCTCTTGTAGGACTATGCTTCCGGTGGATCTAAATGGGTGGTTGATAGTGGATGCACTAGTCATATGACCGGAAGCAAGGAGATTGATGAGACTCAACATTTCTCTTATGGTGACAAGTCAAAAGCCGAGGTAAAGAGTCTCGGCAAGGTGGTAGTTGCAAGGGATATCACCCTTGTAAATGTCATGCTTGTTGAGTCTCTAGGTTACAATCTTATGTCCGTTCGTGCTCTTAATAAGATGAACTTTGATGTCCATTTTACTATTGATATGGTGGTACTCTTGAGGAGCAAGACTCTAAAGGTCATGTTCGTTGGGTATGTTGAAAATGAGTTGTTTGTGGTAGACTTTTCGGGGTCAACCAACACTCAAGCAATATGCCTATTCGGAAAGGCCGACGTGGGGTGGTTGTGGCATCGCCGCTTGTCCCATGTCAACATGAGAACTTTGCAAAGTCTTCACAAGGGTGGCCACATTCTTGGACTAAAAGAGAATGTTTCTTTTTCTAGAGATCGTCTTTGTAGGGCTTGTGTTGAAGGAAAGATGCATGATTCTCCCCACCAAGCAACACCATCATCTCATCAAAGAGGATATTGGAACTTCTTCATGTTGATCTCTTTGGTGCCGTGCAACCGAGTCTTGGTGGGAAGAAGTATTGTTTGGTGATTGTTGATGACTATTCAAGATTTACTTGGGTTTTCTTCTTCAAGACGAAGGATGAAACTCAACAAACCGTCATCGACTTCTCCAATGAAGTTCAACGTCAACACAATGTTCCCATATTGGCCATTAGAAGTGACAATGGCTCCGAGTTCAAGAACTACACCTTGAATGAGTTTCTTAGTGAAGAGGGAATTCGTCATCAATATTCCGCTGCGTATACCCCTCAACAAAACGGTGTAGCCGAGAAAAGAACCGGACTCTTATGGATATGGCTAGGTCCATGTTGGCGGAGTTTAAGTCTCCACTTTCTTGTGGGCCGAAGCTATCTCCACGGCGTGTCACTCCTCCAACCGGTTATTCTTTCGCAAAGGAAGAAGGAAACTCATATGAAATGCTTACCGGCAACAAGCCCAATGTCTCCTACTACCGTGTGTTTGGTTGTAAGTGTTTCTACAAAATCAAAGGTGTTCATTTATCTAAATTTGAAGCTAAAGCTTTAGAGGGTGTTTTTGTTGGGTACGGTGCGAACTCTCACACTTATAGAGTCTACGACAAATCCTTAGGGAGAGTTTGGAATCTTGTAGTGTGAGGTTCGATGAGAATGACGGCTCCCAAGTGGCGCAATTTCATGTTTGTGATGTAGATAATGAGGAACCTCAAGATGCAATAAGAAGAATGGGGGTTGGTTTCTATCGCCCCATTGAAGTCCATCATGAGCCTCCTCAAGCAAGTCCAAGCTCCACTCAAGTGGAGACTCCATCATCACAAGTTGAAGTTGCACCTTCTATGGAAGCAAATGATGCACCTACCCAAGAACAAGTTCAAGACCCTCCTCAAGTTGACCAAGAGGCTATCAAGAACCAAGTTCTCCTATTGTCAACACTAGCCAAGGTCAAGACCAAGATCAACCATCTCCTTCTTATTGAAGATGTGCATCAAGATGATCAAGGTCACCACTCCGGTCAAGACGGGGACTCAAATGATCAAGATGATCAAGCGATAATTCCTCGCAACAATGAGGATATCGAAACCCGTCGTCTAGCAAGAGTCAAAAAGGATTGGAGAAGAAAGAGTCTTCATCTAGATTATCCTTGTGATGCAAGAACAAGGTCACCACAAGAAAACAATTGGCAAGCTTTAGTGAACATCAAGCCCATCTCTATGGTGGAACCAAAGAAAGTCTTTGAAGCTCTTGAAGATCCGGATTGGTTGGAAGCCATGCATGAAGAGCTCAACAACTTCAAGCGCAACAAAGTGTGGAATCTAGTGGAGAAGCCAAAAGATTGCCTCAATGTTATAGGCACCAAGTGGATATTCAAGAACAAGCAAGATGAGCATGGAATGGTTGTGAGGAACAAGGCAAGATTGGTAGCTCAAGGGTACTCTCAAGTTGAAGGCATTGATTTTGGAGAGACCTATGCTCCCGTGGCTCGCCTTGAGTCCATCCGTATCCTTCTTGCATATGCATCACATCATAATTTCAAATTGCAACAAATGGATGTGAAAAGTGCCTTTCTTAATGGTCCTTTAAAGGAGTTGGTATATGTTAAGCAACCTCCGGGATTTGAGGATCCACACTTCCCAAACCATGTCTACAAACTTGATAAGGCGCTCTATGGTCTCAAACAAGCACCTCGTGCTTGGTATGAGCACCTAAGAGAGCTATTGTAGACCGTGGCTTTGAAGTGGGGCAAATCGATCCCACTCTTTTTACCAAGAGGGTTAAAGGGGAGCTTTTCATATGCCAACTTTATGTTGATGATATCATATTTGGCTCATCTAACAAAGCTTTTAATGATGAATTTTCAAAGCTTATGACCGATAGGTTCGAGATGTCCATGATGGGAGAGTTGAAGTACTTCCTTGGTTTTGAGATCAAGCAATTGAGTGGAGGGACTTTCATCTCTCAAGCCAAATATATCCAAGACATGCTCAAGAGGTTCAAGATGCAAAATGCTAAAGAGAAGAAGTTTCCTATGGACACCAAGTGTCATCTTGAACTTAATCCAAAGGGTAAAGATGATCAAAAACTCTATCGCTCTATGATTGGTTCTTTGCTTTATCTTTGTGCATCTAGACCCGATATTGTGTTGAGTGTAGGAGTGTGTGCAAGGTACCAAGCGGCTCCCAAAGAAAGCCACCAAACGGCGGTTCGAATCTTTCGATATTTGGTTCATACCCCAAGGTTTGGTTTGTGGTATCCTAAAGGCTCAACATTCTCTCTTGCCGGTTACACGGATTCGGATTGGGCCGGTTGCAAGGATGATAGGAAATCAACTTCCGGGGCATGCCAATTCCTTGGTAGGTCCTTGGTGAGTTGGTCTTCTAAGAAGCAAAATTGCATATCTCTCTCCACCACCGAAGCCGAGTATGTGGCGGCCGCTAGTTGTTGCACTCAATTGTTATGGATGAGGCAAACTTTAAAGGAATACGGTGTCCATTGTGACAAAGTGCCTCTTTTATGTGACAATGAAAGTGCTATCAAGATTGGCCACAACCCGGTGGAGCACTCAAGAACGAAGCATATTGAGATTCGTTATCATTTCATTCGTGATCACATCAACCGGGGTGACATTGAGCTTGGCTATATTCCCACGAAGATCCAACTTGCCGATATGTTCACGAAGCCACTTGATGAAGCAAGGTTCACTTATTTGAGGCATGAGCTAAATATCGTAGATTCGGGGAGCGTCGCTTGACTATCTTGCATACACACCTATATCTTAGCTATATGTTTGGTTTAGGTGTAGGCATGGACATAGGGGGAGTGCGGTCCTAATCCATTGGACTATCCCTCCCCCCATTATGCCGATAGTAAGAACTCATTTTGTCTCTATTTGTTCATTTTATGAATTGTGAGCTTAAATGATGAGTAGTGGCGGTGAACTCAAGATATATCTTCGCGGTGTCACACCACATACACTCATACATGGTGGCCTAGGCCACCGACATCTTCTTTGTGAAGAATTGGTCTTTATGGAGTTATATTTGGATTTCATTGCCTATCCTATGTTTTTATGGAAAACACACTCAAATATTGGTTTTTAATGTTGTTTTTGTTGCTTCTTATAAGTTTGAGTGTGAAGTACCAATTTCAGTGACCTAAAATCTCAACCCAAGCCTCTCTCATCCAAAAACATGCTCTTCTTGCAACATACACGTCTCCACACAAAAATCTGGTGTTTTTGGGTCGTAGGGGCCAGAGACTCCGGTGTTGAAGCCCGGAGACTCCGGTCTGACCAAAGACTCCGCCCCAAACCACGGAGACTCTGGCCTGGCTGGAGACTCCGGTGTGTTTGGGCCGGAGACTCCGGTCTCGACTTTTCCGTTGGGCTCCAAAAGGAGTCGAGGTGATTTTGAGTCAAAAATGCCGTGCCACCGGATCCTCCACCTCTCAAGCTTTGGGGATCCTTCTCTCCATCGTTTGAACCTCACCATGAAAGACACGGGTCCCTCTCTCTCTTCCTCTAAGGATTCGTCCTCGATCTAGTTTTGAGAGTAGTACTTGTTGAAATTCATGGTGTAGAACATTTGTGCTGGCATTATACACTCTAGGAAATTTGTGGGGTCATCTTTTTTACTCAATTTCGACCTAGATTGGAAGTTCCAGTCTCAGGCCGGAGACTCCGGTGTGGCCGGAGACTCCGGTCTAGATCATTTTGAGTCAAAATTTTGGACACGTGATTTTGTGTTTTTGGATTCCTGAGACATGTATGCTTACCCCCGTGCTACCTATCTACTCCTGTTTCACAGCTAACAAGCGGTATCCCATGCCTCATCATCATCTTCCAAAATCAAGAAGACAACCGCAAAGAGACAAGGCCGAGACTATATTGTCCGTGATGAAGTCAATGATAGAAATGTGCAGCGAGGTGTCTTGAATCAAGAACGGGCTGCTGAGGCAAGGAGGCTCAAGCAAGAGGCTGCCCTTCGTAGAGATGAAAGGGCCAAGAAGGACATGTTTGCCAACTTGACCACTTTGGAAGACTTGAACAAGGAAGACTACCGGACCATGAGGATGCAGAGGTTCTATGATATGCCCAACAACTCAACGGATAGTTATTTTTGGAGAAAGGAGCAAGAGCTCATCATGAAGGAAATCTATGCCAACTTAGACCCAAAAGCTCTTGTTTGTCCTAAAAAAACTATTGAACTTTGCAATATTGGCCAAGAAGCAATACTTTGTGAAAGCAATTTGGGTTGCAAGGAAGATGGGACTTGAGCACCTCATATCCACTCAACAAAATTATGACATTGAGAAGGTCCAACAATTCTTTGCTACTCTTGTTCTAGGACCGGAGGAGGACACCAAGATGACTTGGATGACCGGGCCTGTCCAATGTTCCGCCACATTCTCAGATTTTGGTCAGATTTTGGGCTATGAGTTCAAAGGGGTTTCCACTCCGGTTGGTCGAAGGATGCATGTTGAAGGACAATACTATGATAAGAACATTCTCCTCCCTCTTTATGCCAAGGATGGCAAACTTGCTACCGCCCGTGGTCTCAAGCCCATCTACAACATCTTGATCCGCATGTTCCGTTGGAGCATTGCCCCTCAAGCCGAAAATACGGATGCAATCCGTGGGGCTCTTGTCAACCTCATGTATCATGCTCACAAGACCTACCTTGCCGGACCGGATTGTCAAGGCTATGAAGTTGATGTGATGGACTTTATCAAAAATGAGATGCACCTTACCCTCATTGAGAAGAAGAACCCCATGTATGCTCCCTATGTCATGAAGCTCATTCTCACCAAGGTTCAACTCGATCCCTCTCGCTTCACACAACACAAGCTTGGGATCCTTCAAGTGCTTCAAATTCATCTTACTCCCCAACGCACCTATGAAGAGGTTGAGGAGGAAGAAGCTCCTAGGGCAAGAAGAAAGAATGCCACTCCACCCTCATGGCACTCCGGTGGCCGTCAAAGAGTTAACAATGAGGTGAAGCATGTCTCTTGGTGGCAAAGGGCTATGATGTGCATGGGTATTGCGGTGCATAAGGAAAATCATCAAAACTATTTCACTTGCGCAAAATGAACAATGGTGGCACCACTCCTCCTCGCCCCGAAGGTGCTCCACTTCTCCACCATCCGAGCGCACTATCCCTCTTGAGGAGTGGAATGAGGATGTTTTCCCTTGGGCTGATTTTCAAGATGTGTCCTCCATGCCTTCCTCTTCTCGCAATGCCGGCAAGGCTCCTATCAACTATGAAGAAGATAGTGAAGGTGAAAGTGAAGAAGCAAGTGGAGATGCAAGTGGTGATGCAAGCGGTGATGATGATGATGATATTGAAGGAAGCGAGGCCGACGAAGATGACGACTACGAGTGATCCCTTGGGTTTCGTTAGCTTTGCTCTTTTCCCTTTTTGGCGTTTCGATGCCAAAGGGGGAGAAGTAGTTCTACTAGGTTCTCGCTTGGGATTTGCATGGGTGGGTCACAAGCATGCTCTTTTATCATTTCGTTAAAGCTTGTGTCCCTTTTTATTCTAAGTTGTTGAACTATTTGGTTTTGCTTTATGTTTGTGAGACTAAGTTATATCTAGTTTGAGACATATGGATATTTCTTTATGAATGGTTGAGATGGTATCTATTATTGTGTTATGTATTATTGTGCATTGGGTATCTCATTATGCACAAGGTATGCCTTTTTCCTCTCAATCCATTATTTTACTATGTCTTTGTGTTATGAGTATCATGTTCATTATCTTGTGAGTTGCCTCCTCTCTACATGTTGAGCATTTGTATTCAAATGCAAACTACTTATATGCACACATGTAGGGGGAGCTTCTCAATCCTTTTATGAAACATATCAATTGTGTTTTGTGCTTTATTGTAAATCCTAGTGTTGTCATCTAACACCAAAAAGGGGGAGATTGAAAGAACATATTTTGTATCCCCACATGTTTTGTGTGTTAGGTGACAACCCTAGTATTGTTATATCTAATATGATAATAAGTGGTGCAGGAAAAACAAAAGAAATAGACATATGGCATCAACTTAGTGCATAGCAAATCTGCTAGAGACTGTCCAGGCTAGAGTCTCTGGCCTAAGGTGGCTCAGGGGCCAGAGTCTCCGGTCCCCAGGATTTCGAGCAAAAGAGAGCAACCGGGCGGCACTCTCTGCATAGGGGTCCGGAGTGACCCCGGAGTGACCCCGGAGTCTCCGGCCAGGCCGAAGTCTCCGGCCCTTCCAGACCCAAGTCTCTGGTGTAAGTGGACTGCAACGGCTACATTTCTGGGAGGGGTATAAATACCCCTCCACCTACCTCCAGCCAGCTAGCTCGCCCAGAATTGAAGTCCACCATTATTGGAAGCTCAAGATTTGCTAGATCTCCCAATCCCTCCACCCAAACTCGTTGATCTTTGGAGGATTGAAGGAGAAGGCCCCGATCTACATCTTCACCAAGCCGTTCTTCATTTCCCCCTCATTCACTTGAGGGACCATTTGCTAGGGTTTCCACTAGGAAAACCTAGCCCATTGTTGTACTTACTTGCTTGTCTTTGTGACAGATTATAGCTGTTTGGGAGCCCCCAATCCATTGTGGGTTGTGCCCCAAATCGTTGTTATAAAGGCTACGGACTCCGCCTTGAAGGTTTTCGATAGTTGAAGTGAACCAATCCTTTGTGGTGCGGTTCACCGGAGAAGAGGGTGAAGCCTTTGTGACTGTTGAACCATTGTGTTGGTTCACACCCTTCCAACGAGACGTACTCCCCTAAAAAGGAGGAACTCGGGAATACATCTGTGTCTCCGCGTGCTTTCACTTCGGTTACCTCTATCCTTGTTTACCGCCTTTACTTTATATCGTGCTTAGTTGCTAACTTGTCATATATGTAAATTCACCGTAGTTGCATATCTAGAGAATTTACCTTTTGGGTCAAGCCTAATTTGAAAAAGACTAAAATTGGAGTAGCACCTATTCACCCCCCCCCCCCTCTAGGTGTCATACCGATCCTTTCAGAATACCCTCACAACATGAGCTTTGGCTACATAATCGATTAGAGTATGGTTTGAATAATAAGAATTTCAGAACATGAGCTTTCAGCACCATGTTTCAATAACGGAGACAATTTCCAAATAGAACATGTCATAGTGAGAGCAGCGTTTTGGAGGATGAGCTATATGTAGCTCGGTTCCTAGTAAAAATTGAATCCACATTTTTCTATTTCAAAAAATTCGACAAAAATATCCTACATATAGGTAAACTCAAGATCTACCACTATCCACATTTTTCTATTTCAAAAAATTCTAATTTTCAGGCTATGTACTATGTACTATCCTGTTTCGATATCTCAAATTTTGCATAGATGTAGATATAAATATGGAGTACAAGTATTGGGCAACATATAAGTATAAGATGGATTATTCCAGCAAGTATTGGGCATAAAAGAACTCATTTCAGCAAGTACTATACATAAAATAACTCAGTTCGGCAACATATGGTAGGGGAAAAGAAACGGGGGAAACAAATAAGTTCGTCGTTTGCTGGGTTTTCGATGGAGGTGAGCGGCCGAAAAATGTTTCGCGGATGATTTTAGCGAGCCCGCCGTGGGTGGTTGGCCTCAACCACCACTTTTTTGGTGGTTGGGCTCAACCACATTTTGGTGGAAATATACCCAAAATGTGGTTAACCCCACACACCAAACACCACGAACCAAACGGGGGCTAACCACTTAAAAAGTGGCTACCACAAACCACTTGATGGCTAGCTACCCAACCAAGCACATGGTCACACCTCACTAATATGAAAGCATAACATGTGTCTCCACCTGAGGCGGAGGTAGAACAATTGAAGGTTATGCGTTGAATACCAAATATTGTTTCACACGATTCGGTTCATATGATCATTTATAAATGTGTACATAAGATGGTAGTCTTTTCACGTGTTAAACATTGTAAAATTCGAAATCGAGTGCTCTCGGCCCTTAGGAGAGATTTCACAATTTCACTTGCTTCCTGAGTTCGAGCTACAATACCTATGCCATACGCTCTGAACATTGCATTGTAAGCAAGAGACTGATGTATAAAACTACCAGCTCAATCGGACAACATTGGTTTCTTCTCATTGATCGTCGTGTATTTCCTTGTTTGGCTCATTCCAACGTGACTTATGTCTTGGTGAAGTGGAACCATCCAACGGTAGAAGGTACTGTCAGGTTTAGTCCAATAAAAGTTTGGGCCCATGACGAATACAATTTATACTAAACTTCTATACATACGTCGATGGGTCTTATTTTTACCATGTTGTAGTATTACAGGTACATTTTATATTTGTCACATAGTTCAACAACTTTACTGAATATATTACTAATTAGTTCATCTTTTTGTTTGTTTGTGTTGATTCATTGAAAGTTACTAAACTATATCAAAGATTGCTATAAAATTATGTTTCTACAATGCAAAATATAAGAATTTATAAATATTTATGATAAGATCCGTAAAGAGTACGGTTTAACAACTGTATCAATAGCAGTTTGTAGTGCATGATTAGGTAAGCATTCAGTAGAGTATAATCTGGACCACCAACGATACTACGTTCTCATGGTCAAATTGTTTAGCAAGTAAAATTTTGAAAGAGTGTGCATGATTTGTTCTTGGTATTGAGACATCATTGTTTAGAATAATCACAAATAGGAAAAGTGTGGATTCTAATATGTTTGTGTATGTATATTTTATTATTTGATATGATGTTACACAATGTTCTTGATATCATCTGGTGTACACAAGTCCCGCCAATTTATGAAACAAAAGTTGTTTCACATAATTAAACATGAAAATGTAGTTGTGTAGATTTTTTTGTTAATATTGTAAGACTTACTGAAAAGAGAATAGTATCGTAACTAAGCTTGTTATCGCCGGTCACATTGGTTTCTTCTTACATCCCAAGAGACCCGTGGTGTGCTTTTTTCTCCCACAAGTTGACCATTTTATTATATAAAGATACTCCCTCTGTCCTAAAATGTAAGCCTTATGATATTTCACCATCTTTGATTGGCGTCATTGACCACGAATAATACAAAAGTGTACGAACTAAGCTTGTGTAAATGGCACTGTTGCATTTTATCTTGTGGAATACTTTTTCATTTTCATTTATATAAATTTTTAGACATATTATAAGTGAAAATCATAGTCAAAGTTTTGCATGTTGACCCAAAAAAGTCATCCGTGTTTTAAATTCTTTATCGGGGAGTACCTAATAATTACATAGTGATTAGTATATACTTTAACATTTTTTGTCCTTTTGTTCTCGGGGCCTCTGGGTGGTCGTACTTCTTCCCCGGCCTATGGGCCGTACCCTGGCCACTTAAGAAAAGGGGAGGGTCTCCACGCCGACGAGCCTAGCTCCGTTCTTAATCGACCAAACCATCGTAACGCGCGCCTGGAGACGGTGCACCAGCAGCCATTACCATGTTTTAATTTTCTTCGCTTTTATTGAATTCCTCAAAATTTTAATTATCGTCTTCAATTATTATTGTGATTCTTAATTACATTAATTGGTTAATTAAAGCATACTGTAAATCAAAATTTACACAATAATTGGTTGTGTATATACTTCTGAATTTTGGTTTTATGCGTCTGTAGTTTTATTTCTATTATAGTAAACTTTCACATAGTATATTTTGTGCTGCAAAACTAAATTGTGACTTCAAATACCCAATATGAAAATCTTGGCTCCGCCAGTGGTCTCCACCGCAAAATAGAGAGAAAGAAAACACCAAAGCGGAGAGTACAAGTTTTACATTATCTGTCACGGTTTACAAATTCTCACCTTCAGATGACCCATTATAATTGACAACTTGGCATTGCGAGCTGACAACCGATCGAAAATTCGAAACCGAACGCAGAATATCCGGCAACGACAGTATCGTTGCAATGCATGGCCTCCAGTCCAGGGCACGGCCTAGCAGCACAGCAACAATACACACGATCGACATCGCAAAGAAAAATCACCGAAGACATAGAGAAACATAGGGTACGATCAGGGCACATGAGGAAGGCAGATCACATGATGAAAAGCCACATATCGGCCGGAATAGCGAAGTGTGGGTGCCGCGATGGCGGGCACTTGCAGCCATACAATGGGGCTATCCAAAATCTCATCTCTCGCCCAATCCCGGCCTCACGATCTCAATTCTCACCCCGTGCACCACAGACTTGCCCGCCCCCAATCTCCTAAGTCATATATACACCCTGGTCCGCCTCACCGTCCTTGATCTTCCCCTATCTGATCAGATCCTTGGACATGGCGTCGCCCATGCTCTCCACGGCCATGGCGCCACAGGTAAGTTAATTTGTGTGCCACATTTTGCCGTGCTTGTGATATGGTGTCCAAGGGGGTTTGTGATTAACTAGAGTTATATCATCATCTGCTGTGTCCAACTCCAGGGGGGCTTGCTGGAGTTCTCCGGGCTGAGGACCTCGTCGCTGCCGCTGCGGCGGAATGCCTCATCCGACGACTTCATGTCCGCGGTCTCCTTCAGGACTTACGCGGTACGTATGTGCGTGCGCACTCTGGAATGTGACTGTCACCTAGCTTGGCTTTGCATGGGAGTGTGACGCGGCGGTGCTCTATCTGTACGTGCAGGTTAGCACGAGCGGCGGCTACAGGAAGGCGGCGACGGAGGCGAAGCTCAAGGTGGCGATCAACGGTTTCGGCCGCATCGGGCGCAACTTCCTTCGGTGCTGGCATGGTCGCGGCGACAGCTCGCCGCTCGAGGTCATCGCCATCAACGACACCGGCGGCGTGAAGCAGGCGTCCCACCTCCTCAAGTACGACTCCACGCTCGGCATCTTCGACGCGGACGTCAAGCCCGTGGGCGACAACGCCATCTCCGTCGACGGCAAGGTGATCAAGGTCGTGTCCGACCGCAACCCGTCCAACCTGCCATGGGGCGAGATGGGCATCGACCTCGTCATCGAGGGCACCGGCGTGTTCGTCGACCGTGCCGGAGCGGGCAAGCATCTCGAGGCCGGCGCCAAGAAGGTGCTCATCACCGCACCCGGGAAGGGCGACATCCCCACCTACGTCTGCGGTGTCAATGCCGACCTCTATACCCACGCCGACACCATCATCAGCAACGCCTCCTGCACCACCAACTGCCTCGCCCCCTTCGTCAAGGTCCTCGACCAAAAGTTCGGTAAGTACTTACATAATATAAACGCGTAGGGTCTGCTTACTGAACATGAAATTCATGACGATCAATTTAATGGTGCAGGCATCATCAAGGGCACGATGACCACCACCCACTCCTACACCGGTGACCAGAGGCTGCTCGACGCCAGCCACCGTGACCTGCGACGTGCCCGTGCCGCCGCGCTTAACATCGTGCCGACCTCCACCGGCGCGGCCAAGGCCGTGGCTCTGGTGCTGCCCAACCTTAAGGGCAAGCTCAACGGGATCGCGCTCCGGGTGCCGACCCCCAACGTCTCCGTTGTCGACCTCGTGGTGCAGGTCTCCAAGAAGACCTTCGCTGAGGAGGTGAACCAGGCGTTCCGCGACGCCGCGGACAACGAGCTCAAGGGCATCCTCGATGTCTGCGACGAGCCCCTCGTGTCCGTCGACTTCAGGTGCTCCGACGTGTCCTCCACAATCGACGCGTCGCTCAGCATGGTCATGGGAGACGACATGGTCAAGGTCATCGCGTGGTACGACAACGAGTGGGGTTACTCGCAGAGGGTCGTCGACCTCGCCGACATTGTTGCCAACCAATGGAAGTGAACGTCGAACAGTGGCATTGCTCTGTAACTCCTGTTGAGATTTTCCCCAGCCCTCTCCACGGATGATCGATACTTTGAAATGAGAATTCCAAGTATCGAAATCCCAACAGTTTTTCTTTCTTTATTTTCTTCTTCTTTTTCTCTGATTTTTCACTGTCCAGACACGGATTATTATAGACTTCCAGCAAAGGAAGTCTCAACGCTGTGCATCTGTAATATATACTATCGTTTGCAGGCTCTGATGTAGAATTCAACTCCTTGTTTCGAACCATACCATCTGAATATCATCATCTTTAACTTTATTCTGATCGGTTAACCTTCTATCCATGATCAACACACAGTGAACAGCTTCAAGTTCTGATGACAATTGCAAATTTAACGGAGCACTGCTACTCAACATAATGTATCAGATTCATCCTCCCAAATTGGCCAACGAGATAAGAGCATGCGATTCGCGGTCCATCACTGAACTTAGTTGGATGATCAGATAAACTACTTACAGAGTAGCACCAGCTTATGTATTTTGCTCGGGCGCCATAGTTCACATGTTTGTCATCCTATATCCTTGGTGCCAGTCACAGGGTGTGAGTGGTCAAGAATATATATGTTGGAAAAATATTGCAGACCAGACAATGCATAGAGGAGGGTGTCTATCCACTCTCTTAACACTCGAGCAAATTTTAAAACAACGTCTCGAATTTCTATAGCCAAAGGTTCGTATTTCAGAGTCGAGCTCTGTATAGTTCCTACTCAATGCCCCATGTTTTATAGCTGAAATAAAACCATGCACAGAATTCAGCTGCAATACATGTTTGGTCTTTAATGATGAAGAAGTACTGTAGATAACAAGGACCATTTGAGTAAATTCCAGAAGCTAACATGATATATTGAACTTTAACCAGGGTTCTCTGGATGACACATAAGCTAAATGCTATCACTTTCAACAAAAACAATTTGCTGATCTGAGGAAAATTCAGAGACTAGTTTTCGCTCAAGGAAGATACATTCCCCAGATACTCTCTCATAACTCTTTCTAGGGTCACTCTAGGTCTCTAGCTCTCTAAGATGTTACCCTCTCTGTTTCAAGAGCTTCCATTGAAAAGGTTCCAATCATGGACAGTGAAGTTCATCACTGCAAGTCTGAAGACCTCAGACATTGGAAGGCATCCTGCTTGTTCCGCCGGTACAGCTGGTCCAGCTGCAACTGCCTGGGCACTTTCACTCAAAGGGCTGAAATAAAAATGACAGAAAATTAGATCACTCAAGGGGCAGCCTGTAACACTGACAAATGAGCAGCACGGACATAAAATCAGAACAGAAAAGTGAAGGCATCGATACTGTAGGTTTGTGTCGTTAATTTGGATATGGAAGGCCATTCCATTTTGCTTATTTCCACTCTGCTCTAATACTAATTATATTTGTATTAGTTGTGATGCATCATTATGATGTTTCACCAGCATTGCAACTTGAATTTTGTTTTCTAATTTCGGAGTTCTATTCTTTCCATAGTTTTACTGTAGCATTAAATTTGACTAGACTAGGAACGTTAAAATGAAGGAACTACCGGGGCACAAAATGCTATTGTTTCATCTGCATTTTAACTGAAAAGTAGATTTTTGATATTTGGTACTGCCATTGACTACACTGTACAATAGGCCAATCGTATTTACGGTTCCTAGCCTAGAGAGAGAACTAAAAGAAAGATTTGAGCATGACAGGATTGTAAAAAATAATCCATAGTTTTCCTAAACACGTCAACAGATATCAGTAACAAAGTTATACAGATAGCACTTTACAGTACCACTTGTCATGCCAAATCTGAACACTTAAGTAAAAATAATACTGAAAACAGTTTGTTTAAAAATTTAAGTATATGATAGTGATCTACTGAGCTTACTTTATCAACAGAGGCTCATATGCAGTGATAACTACATCAGTTGATGCATTCTTGAGACGTATGTTTGCCAAGTAAAGCTGCAAAGGTAATCAAACACAAAGGTTAAAAAACCAATATCTGTTTAACAAAATTCAAAGGGATGGGTTTACTCACTCGAACAATGTTCTGTGCTTCTCTGCCTTGTCTCCCTTTAGAAACGGCCTACAGAATGATGAAAAGCAAGTATAAGATCCCGAGGTAGTTTGTCTTCACTTGTCGCCCCTATTCAATGCTAAATAGTGCCTAAAATATACATGGATAACATGAACTGAAGTACTAAAGTTATTAGTCTGAAGTGTGAAAGCTTGCTGGTACAAAGTAGCTCCGAAAGCTGTAGTCACAAGGGTATCAGACATCTACAGATTAGACATAGCTTATTTCTTTGCAGTTACAGTCTTCTTCCTAGTTCTGTTGTCGCCGTTGCACAATGTACATGTGCTCATTCTAATACAAAAGGACGCGCATAGGTGTGTATTCCAGAAACACAGACGTGTGGAAGTTCAGTTCAGGGTACACAGTTTGACAGTGTCATATAATTTTTCATAAATCATAATTATCTACTGGAGGTACAGGTGAAAGATAATCAACTGGATATCGATAGAAGAGAAGAAGCGGGGTAATGTGAATATGAGATTAGCTTACCAGCCTGGCAACTGCAGTTCCAGCCACTGCAGGTGCTTCCCCAAACGAAGACCAGCTAGCTCAACTGTACCAGAGTGCTCAACCACCTAGCCGACAGAACACAGATAAGTTAGCAACAATCCTCTCTCTACACAATCCAGTTCGATCGGGAAATCAACAACCATGATTTCCACTACCATCCAATGCACATGAATCAGAGAAGGGAGTTGGCGAAATCGGTTGATTTTACATACGGCCAAGCCCAGGGAACTACTACTGTTTACCATGACACTGAAGTCAAGATGCTGCATGCTGACATTACTCACCAAGTTATCCCCTGCATCCTGCTCGTTGGCGACGTCGCGGAGGAACCAGAGCGCGCTGCCGCCGTCGTCCACCTCGCCCTTGAGGTCGAGCAGCTCGAAGATGAGGCTCTCGTCGCGGGCCGGATCAACGAGAACTTCCTGTGTACACGGCACATTCATTCATACCGATCACAACGGAACACCCCCGAAGACAAAATCGAAAGGGGGGAGAGAATCGGACGAACCTGGTGGTCGGGGACCTCGCGAATGTTACTCACATCCTGAAACCGGGCGGGGAAGGTGGTAGATGGCGCCGCCGAACAGGGGCCGCCGGGCTGCTCTCGCCGGCCATGCTGGGAGACGGAAAAGGCAAAAGAAGGTTCTGGAACGCGGAAGGAGGTGGGGGCGGGAAGAGGAGAGGAGAGGGCTACGCCGGTGGGTTTTTTAGGCGGCCGGCGGGAGGGGGCGAACTCGCCGCGCGTCGATCTCACGCAGACCAAACCACCGCGTCTGGTCTGCGTGGATGCTACGCCGAGCGCTAGCTTCCTTCCTCGCCGCAGGCAGGGCAGCGCAGCAGGAAGCAGGCTGTCGGGCTGCCCCGGGGCCCGTTTCGTATGGTCGAGTTGCGTGGGCCGAGTATGCTAATATGTCTCTTGTTTTTTGCAAAAAATGTACTAACAGTATTAGGTTTCGTTAAAACACTAGGTTGTTTTATTGACGATAATAGAAGAGTTACTAATCTAGCATCTAAGATTAGTTTTCACTTTTTCCTAAAAGTATTATGCCCATATCGAAGCTACCAATTTTTCATTACTCACTTTGTTTTTAAATATAAGATGTTTTAGTTTTTGTTCACACTTATATGTATCTACGTGTATACAGTGGCGGAGCTAGAACATCTTGAATCAGGGTGCACACATGGTGCCACAACACATTTAAAACAATTTTGGGGTGCATATGTGGTGAAAAATTGCTAATTTACAAAGAAAATTTTCTTCTCCCGTGTCATGTGCACCCGGCTGGTTTAAGGTGGATCCGCCAGTGCATGTATATAGACAATTTCAGTGTGTATTCACTCAATTGGGTTTGCACCTAATCAACATGTGAGGGACCTAAAACGTCCTATATCTAAAAACAGAGCAAGTAGAACTTATTTATCTCGTTTCCAAAAGTACATACTCCCTCCGTTCACTTTTGTAAGACCCTTTTAGCTTTCTAGACGTATTTTGTGTGTACATTCAATCATTTTGATGCGTATCTAGTCCACAATGATATATCTAGAATGTCTTATAAAAGTGAACAGAGGGAGTACTAATAATTATGATTTTGTATCATGTTTAATGTTTAATGTAGTAAATTCTGGTCAAAGCCGTGTCTTAGCGAAACCATGCATATGCTTTGTATTATGAACCAAGGGATTAAGATTTAGCTTTGATCAAGCATCGGTTTAGCAATGTGTACATGAGGTGTACTGTTTTAAATATGGATCAGTGCATAAGTTACATACTGCCTAACTAACACACAGCATTTCGGGGAGTAATGCATCCCGCAATATACTTAAATGCGCATATTGGAATCTACAGAACCCAGAATGTATGAGTTGATTCACGATAAAGCACAAGATCCAAACAAGTTCCCACAGATCCATCTTAATTTTCCACATTCAAGGATCCTACAGACCCAGCTAAGTCAAGCAAAAAAAAAAACACCACAAAAGGGGACACCTTGCTTTTCAGCCCTCGGTGACTGGGCTCTCCACTCTAAGAGTTATGGAAGCATGTTGAAATCCAGCATGAAAGAGCGCTCACTCTTCATCATCTTCCTCCTCTCATCATGTTCGTCGACATCATCATCTTCTTCATCAGAACCCTAGAAAAGTTGCAAGAGAATGATAAACAGGTACAAAGAGATATAGTGCAATGAAACCCTGCAACAAGCAGCACGCTTCATATCAAATTTATGCGCATAGCATAAGGAAAGGGCCCATGTGATATCACCAACTCAAACTTAGTTCCTTGAAGCCTCAGGAGAGCACAACGCCTAAAGCAAAAGATTATGGACACAGCACCAGCTAACGACTTTAAGGAAGCTGGTCACAATATAAGAACGCGGTAGATGGTGTGCCAATGTCAACCAAAATTCTTTTCTACTGGGATTACAGCAGCCGTGATGAACTGATGATGCACCATGTTTGTGGTGATCTTAAATACAGGTGTAACAAAAAATGCAGCTCTGAATAAGTGAATAGGGAATATTTGTTGAGAAGTCAAAAAATACCATCAGGATAACTGAGGGTGCTACGCACTACTGCATGGGCATCGTATTAGACTATTGTGCAGCTTGCAGGGACACAACGATATGGAACACTACTTGCGTAAGTACACACCCCCAAAGAGTATGGAACTGCTGGTAAGAGAATATGATTACCTCTTCATCCTCTGATGGTTCAAATTCTTCTTCAGTCTCTGCAATGAGAGGTTTGAGAGGACATGATAAAAGATCCACAAGAAAAAGGACGACAAAAAATATACCACTTATCACTAGGAGCACTAACATTGTTGAAATACTTCAAAGGATTAGGCCACAGCTCTTCCTTGATGATATCCGCCACCTGCGTGATTGGAAATTCTTAGAGATTATACTCGGAGGAAGAAATAGAATTCCTAATTCATGTAGTTCTCTCAACAAGACTTCACAAAGAGACAAAACTACCAATCAATTGAAACAATCCTGATTTAGCAGGAGATACAAGCATCGGCGGCATGTAACCTTATACCTCATCCATCACTCCTTCAGAAAAACTTCTGTTTTTTGCATCATTGAACCAAGTGAAGAAACTGCAATAAAATAAAAACAGAACATGAGTCCTCCGCCACTACTTGCAAGTGTTGGATTTAATCATATCTAGTACAGATAAGGCATGAAGGAAAACAGAACACGCATGCGCAGATGCATGCAAAAAAAAAAATTGTGAAATGAAAATTAGCAACCTGTCATCAATCAACAGTCGTTTGTACCCATCCTTTGTCAACGCCTTTCCATTTGCAATATCCTTAATGTATCATTAGAAAAATCATTAGATCTGATATTTTTACACGGAAACATCTTATATGAAGCGCTTATGCCGATTAACAAGTACAGTACCATTCCATCCTTCCATTTGACAGAGGTAGCCTTTACAGCTATGTTTCCATCATCGCTGAACGTTAGTGTTTTCGTAAGCTTGTATCTTCGAAATATGAATTAGAAGAGAATGTCTGCCAGTTCAAGTTAAAAATGTAAGCAAGGGGAAAGAAATAAGGAAATCATAGCTTGCAGATGCAAAAGAAGCTTACAAGAGTTATGGAGTAGCCTGATTTAATGTCTTGAAACTCATCCACATCGATTGATAACCAAGTGTTGAATATCTAAATAAAAACAAAAAGGTGATCAGATGTGTCCACTAAAACTAAAAAATATGATATATTATTTTAGTATTTTATTAGTTCTTGCTACTTTTAATACAATGCTAAAAGTTGGAGATGTGTAAACGTTAAAATTCCCAACAAATAACATACCTTTTGATCATCTCAGTCAGAAGCCGCCAAGAATAGGATGACTGAGGAACTGCACAGTAAATGCAGGAAATTAGTAAGGCTGAGACACTAACAAATAAGCAATGTCAGCAAAGAATAGGGACATGTAAATCATCATAGAACATGTTACAAACCGCAGTCAACCAGAAGTCGGGAATTTGCCGGATAATTTCATTCCGTCGAGCATAAACTGGCCTGCGAACTTCATTGTACTTCCGTTCCACCTCCAAAATTTTATCATTGGCTTCTTCGTTTACCTACAGTAAATGAATGCGATGAGTAACTGTCTAGTACTTTAACTGCATTCAAACACTCCAGCCAAATATAGCCTGTCCAATTCAGAATATGTTTATGTCGCTGTAGATATTCAAGCATCGAGGCACCAATTATGTCTCAGGTAAATAGCCTTACCTTAATGAGTAACCTAACCAAATCTTAGGTGTTTCAGCATTATCTCACAAATAGAATGCATATGGAATGATCATGGAGCCAATAAAGACATGATATAAAGCAGACCTGATAATATTACAGAATGGGAGAAGCATCATATCCGGTGATAATGGCGACTGTCGGGCATGCATGGTGTGCAGAATGGCAAGACACAGAGCAAGGCATGTCGGAATTTTCTCATTCTGAAGGA